>PISX010013120.1:0-57984 GCA_004024625.1 Mellivora capensis | reverse complement strand
CTCCACACTGTTCTCCAGAGTGGCTGCACCAACTTGCATTCCCACCAACAGTGTAAGAGGGTTCCCCTTTCTCCACATCCTCTCCAACACACGTTGTTTCCTGTCTTGCTGATTTTGGCCATTCTAACTGGTGTGAGGTGGTATCTCATGTGGTTTTAATTTGTATCTCCCTGATGGCTAGTGATGATGAACATTTTTTCAAGTGTCTGATAGCCATTTGTATGTCTTCATTGGAGAAGTGTCTGTTCATATCTTCTGCCCATTTTTTGATATGATTATCTGTTTTGCACGTGTTGAGTTTGAGAAGTTCTTTACAGATCCTGGATATCAACCTTTTGTCTGTACTCTCATTTGCAAAATCTACAGCCAATTCTTATCTCAGGAAAAGCAGCCACACGATGTAGAGCAAGGATGGGGCTCTGGGGCATTCCCCACCCAATGTGAGCACGGTCAGCGGTGCCGAGAATGGGTCTTCCTCCCATGGGGAAGGCTTGGCACTGTTCTCTGTGCATTGTTCAAGGACACTTTTTAAATCCTTTGATCCTGGGAAAAACCCCTTTTATATAAAAGGCTCCTGCCTTCTGGTTTATTGTCAGAAACGGACCCTAACAAGCAGGCCATGTAAAAAAGACCATGCTTCTGCAAAATACAGTGAACCTTCACTTATTAATCTTCACAAACATGAAAATGAATTTATACGTTTAATTTTATTTCATTTTTCTAAGAAATCTCATTTTGAGATGTATGTGGGAAAAGCAAATGACAAGTAAACAAGCTGCTATTGGAGATATATTTAAATGAAAAATGAGACCGCACCAGGACAGTGTGGACACGTGGTAAACTCTCGAACATGCGTTCTTTGTTGATTGTACTGAAGAGTAACCACGGGTGTTCATCATGACCTGTAGCGCCCAGGACTCTGGAGTCCCTTCTCAATCATCCAAAACTTACATGCAGTTGTAAAATGCAAGTTATTGCCTGTTAGGTCTTCAAAATATGGTAGCTCTGACTGCTCACACCCATCAGAATTCACAAGGGGTCAGCTAGCTCTGCCTTAGGGAAGGAAATCCCAGACTTGCAGCCACAGGACTGTGGCCTGCTGTGTTCCTGGAGCTCTCTGCCCACGCTAGGACAAAGTGTAGAGTCTGCATTTACCACTGCCTCTGGCAGCACTAGGTACCAGCACCAGGTAGGAGTTGGTTGAATACATGTAGGGTACTGAGGTTAATGTCATGTCACTGGATATGTGAGCTTGGCTCCACCCAGAAATAGAGCCCGAGGCAAGGATCTGAGTGCACCAAGGTTATTTGGGTGGTGGTTCTAGGAAACAGTGCTGGGGTCTGGGGGACGTGAGGCAGGTGATGGAAGGAATACAAGAAGCAAGTTACAGCAGGTACAACTGGGGTACAATACTGATTCCTGCTAGAGAGTTCTTGGAGACCAGGGAGAACGTGCCTCTCCCCTTGTTTCACTCAAGGGGAGAGGGGGTTGGGGTATTTTTCTACCCGCTCCCATCAGCCACTGGTTGAGGACCCAGCACCCAGGGTCCAGTACCCAGGTTTGCTGATTCCTGACACTCCCTGCCGAAGGGCAGTGACCAGGGAGAGTCTTCAGGTATGGTGGTGCAGGTGGAAGTCAGGGTGGTGGGAACTGAGATGGGGAAGGGCAAGGGATCATGGAGCACCAGCAGTGTCTCCTGTACCCAAAACACAGATTTATACATAGCAATCCAATAATCAGAGTAAGCATTCTCTCCCACACGCATGCACATACGCACACATACACAGTTGTGTTTTTTAAAAATATGTTATTTACTTATTTGAGAGAGAGAGAGAGAAAACACTAGTGGGAGGAGGGTCAGAGGCAGAGGGAGAAGCAGACTCCTGGCTGAGTGCAGAGCTGATATGCGGTCTAATCCCAGCACCCCAAAATCAAGACCTGAACTGATGTCGGACACTCAACCAGCGGAGCCACACAGGCGCCCCATACATACAGTTTTGTAAGCTTAAAAATACAACCCAATCCCATTTACATAAGATTTGAAAGCAGAACATACTAACTTATGCTGTTTTTTAAAAAAGTTTATATGTATATATATTTTTTAAATTTATTTATTTTTAAGTAATTTCTATTCACCACCCTAGAGACCAAGAGTTGCATGCTCTACTGACTGAGCCAGCCAAGCACCCCAAACTTATGCTGTTTTAAATCTGGAATGGTGTTCCCCAAGGGCCATGAATAGAGTTTGAAAGGGCACAAGGGGCTCCTGCAGGGCAGGACTGTTCTCTTTCTTGATCAGGGTACTGATTACTGCGTGTGCTTAGTTGTGAAAAGTCACTGAGCCATATAGATGATATGTGCACTTTCCTGAATGCATGTGGTCCCCCAATAAAAATGCTACCTGAACAAAAGAAAAATGCAATCGCTGTGTTGGTTGTCAATTACATATTAATTTTAGTAGTAACTACTCCCTCACATTGAGAGTTGGCTTAGGAATGAAGTTGCCAGATAAGATACAGAACACCCAGTTAAATATGATTTCAGGCAACAAGAAGTAATTTTTAAAAATATAAGTATAATCTTGAACATCACTTGGGAAACATATTAAAAATATATTTGTTGCTTATCTGAAATTGAAATTTAACTGGGTGCCCTCTATATTTATTTGCTAAATCTGATAACCTTCCTTACAAAATTTTGGGTCTTGGTTAAGATACTATTTTGCCTTTCTTTAAGTACAAAACTGGAGGTTTGGTGATTTTGAAATATTCATAAGGCCAAGGGAAAGTTGAATTTTTCTATATAGTCTGTTTATCTCATGCAGGACATTGACTGCTGTTTTGCTCCGGTTGTCTGGCCTGCTCAGAGTGTCTTTCCCCCTCGGTTTCTTGTTAAGTGCAGTCATTGCCAAGATGTACATTACAATACTGTGAGTGCGATGGAGAGGATTTCCACAACACCAAGACTTCTGGCTTCTCTCGGAAAAACCGGAAGACCTGGCAACCTGGGGGTGTTCTCGCGTCACTGTGGAGCTGCCAGAGATGCCCTCTTTAGACAGGACATACATTCTTCAACTCCACTGTCCCCAACTCCAAAGACAAGAGTCATCTGCCATATATAACTTTCTCTCTGCTGCTGTTTTTCTTAGACTGGACAGCCTCACTCATTTTCCTATATACATGGGCTCTGCAGGAACATGCAGGAACAAACAATTCTAAAAGAATTGTTTTAACTAGTGTTGACCATGCTGAACGCACCGGCTACCATTTTTTCACAGTCCAACATCGTGCTGGGGTTGAGGGTCTTAAACATTTTGTGAAATGCACACCTTCGTACTTCATGGACCCTTTTTCAGAACTGTGTAGTAAAAGATATAAAATAAATAACAAAGAGTCACCGAGAAACTGATTTACTGAAATCCGGTTATCAAAACACAGATAAATGGAAATATTAGTAGTATACGTGCTTCTTTATTTACAAGAGCCAGGAAGTTTCCTTATTATAAGAAGAGGTTAGCCATTTCAATGTAGTGATGAGTAAGGAGAGCAATCCCAGATAATCCACCATAGTTGTAATGTAGCATGAATATTTCTTGTATTTCTGCTGGAGACAAAGCCACGAGTAGCTACTGCTGGTTTGGTGCCTCATGAATAATGAAATGAAAGGTTAAACCTACTGGTTTAGAAAGATGTAATTTTAGAAAGATGTAATATTTTTTCTCACGCAAGTTCACAGACTCCTCTAATCTGATTTCTGGAAAAGGAAGTCCTGAGGTTCTACTCTTTCTCGGTTCCTGGCTTTTTGTCATTTACGTAATTGTCCCTCTGCCAGAAAGGTGGCGGGAGGTGAGGCGGCTTTCAGTCCCTTCTGGGTGTGGTGATAAGCACTTGGATGGAGGGGCTTGAAACTAATGGCAAAAGCTCTCTGACGATTTCAATTATGTGTGCTGTTTCATCCATTATCCTGGAGAGAAACCCGGCTACATTTATATTGGTTTCCAGGAAGAACTGAAGTTGCTCACAAACATTCATTCTCCCACCTCAGCCCGGGAAATGCAGAATGGGTGTCAGTCCTCTGGCTGAAGTGATGCTCTCACCACAGCCTGGTGCGTGCCGTGCCTCCTGCTATTTACCCCATGTGTGGTCCAGAATGGGTGGTTCAAAATGTAACTCTCAGGCCCCGGTCTAGGTCTGCTGAATCAGAAGCTTCATCTTAACAAGATCCCCTGGTGACCATGTGTACATTACAGTGTGAGAAGTGCTGGCCCAGAGGACAGAGAATTTCCAAGTCTGGGTCACACCCGTGGAACTGAAATGTAAAGAGCAGGAGGCTAGTGGGGTGGTTCCTCGCCTTCACTTGGGGCACTGGGGCTGGACACAATGCTGTGGGCATGAGTAGCCACTTAGGATCTTTGCACCAAAGAGCAACTAGGTGTTTGAGCTGAAGCTGCAAGGAGCTTTGATTTGAAGGAGCAAATCAGAAGCTCCTTAATGCTTCTGTGTATGGTGGTTCCTACACTTTGTCCATTTCTAGCACCAAGCCTGCTGAAGATGCTAGGGGATCATCCCTTATCCAGTCCCTTCGGAGAACCATGGCAGGGAAGTCCTGGCTCCCTTGTACACTCTCCTGCTCTGTCTGCTGAAAAGATGGTATAAAGACGCCAAAGTAGAGTGGTGCTGAATTTATTTTTAAATTTATACCATTTGAGAGTAGTAGCCAAATATACACAGGAGGCAAGTATTTCCTCATTTCATGGATTATGAAACCTAGAAGGACAATCTCAAGCTTGTAGGATCATCTCAGTGTCCTGATGTGGGACACCTCATCATAGGTAGTAAGGTCCCCCAAAATGCTGTAGGGCTTCTCTGCATTCGAAGCGTTGATGAGAAAGGAAATTAATACAGATCATGTGAGTTCAGAAACCAGACAGCTAAGACCATTTTAGTTAGGTTTCTGGAAGCTCTGGCTAAAATTACACACATTATCACTGGCAGGATCCATGTTTCCTTGCCTTCATCAAGTTATAGAGGAGAGGCAATGTGGATCGTGTACTTTAAAAATTGATTAATTAAAATTAAAATTAAGATTTATCCCTTATAAATCCCTTATAAATTAATTACTTTAAAAATGGATTAAAATTAAAATTTATCGGGACGCCTGGGTGGCTCAGTTGGTTAAGCAGCTGCCTTCGGCTCAGGTCATGATCCCAGCGGCCTGGGATCGAGTCCCACATCGGGCTCCTTGCTCGGCAGGGAGCCTGCTTCTCCCTCTGCCTCTGCCTGCCACTCTGTCTGCCTGTGCTCGCTCTTTCTCGCTGTTTCTCTCTGACAAATAAATAAAATCTTTAAAAAAAATTAAAATTTATCCCTTATAAATCCCTTATAAATTAAAATTAAGATTATCCCTACTGTTTGATAAAGAATAGGACTTCCGCAATATCAGGAGTTATTCTGTCTTCTGATGGAATATGTGTTCAAAGGAAATGTGGGAGGCCACCACCCGTGGAGGCTGTAGGTAGCAAAGGAAGCACCTGTCCCCTACTCATGAGTGGATGCAGTGCGGTGATATTTTCATACTAAAAAAATACTGGTTCCACGTCTGTGTGGCTCATCCGGCTCCAGTTAATGTCAGGCAATCTATTTTAAGCAATTTCTGTGACTCAGGGTAGGGACAGCAGGTGACGTTCATGAATCGATTCTGAAGCTAGGGCAAACTGAACACAAGAACATTTCTTTAATGAGTGCTTGGAAGATATTTTCTCCCTGCATTAAAGAAATTGATAGTTAAAACATGGTAACATCAATAACACATCCTGGGTTTATCTGCGTTAGGCAATAAAGCAGAAAGCTGAGGGAGTAGAATAGTGGTGGGGCGGGCGTGGGGGTGGGGGGAACATGTAGCACCAACTGGCCAACCAAAACTTCTTCCCAAAAGAACCGAAGAATAGTTCTTAGCCAAAAACATGGCCAGAGGTTAACTCTGTGGTTAGGTTAATTTTATCACTTTGCAGATGACCGTGTAAGTAGAGAGCAGTTAGTACCTTAGCTGTTCAGGGAATCAGAAATGTTATCAAAGTGGGAAGCACCCAGTAGGGAGATGTGTTCATGCCGTGTGAAGGAAGCCAAGGCAAGGGGTGGCTTCCAGGTGTCTTCCAGGACTGGGGATGGGGTCGCACCCCTCAGTTTGCAGCCTCGTCCCCGGCTTTCATTCTCTCCACTTGCCAGAGAGCTTTCCCCCAGCTTCACCCTTACTGTGCTGTGTGATCCGGGACATGGTCAGTTCTCTACTGACCATGGAGTCATGGAGTGACTGAGCCAGGTGTGAGTACCTACAGAGCCCACATGGCCAGCCCCTTACAGGTGATTATTTAACTTACCTGGTTATGAGAATGACCTGGGTCTGTTTGACAAATACAGATTTCTGGGCTCACCCCAGACCTTCTGAATCATCCTCAGGGAGGCCTGATTCTCACCCTTGGCTACTCAGTGGAACCATCCAGAAGCCTTACGAAACACACATGCTTGGGTCCGACCCTCAGAGATGGTGAGTTAGCTAAGCTGGGCTGTGGTTTGGCTATTGGAGTTTTCATTCTCAGGTGATTCCACCCTGAGCAGCAAGGGTTGACACCTCTGTTCCCCCCCTGCTACGACCGGTCAGTCTGATAGATGTCCAGAAAATGAGAAATGAGAAACCGCCCGGCACTACCCAGTCCCACACAACATGGAAGAAAACCCTATCCTGTGTATGAGGTTTTGAGAAATGACAATGAATTTTATATATTCCTTATGAATATTTCATAGTCTACACACTAGGAATGTTTGCCATCCATCACTCTGCTTATAAAGTAGATTTGTTTTAACATCTCTTTTGGATTTATAATAAAACTTCACTTTGTGAGTCATGTCAGTGTAAAACAAAAAGTGTGGAATTGCTGGATTTAACTTTATAGCTGGAAAGATACAAAGGCTAGGGGCTGGAGTCACTGGCAGGCTGGCTCGCTTGCATGACCAGTGGCTCCTGTTGGCCATGGACTGGGATCTCAGCGGGGGCTACTGACTGAATTTACATATGGCTTCTCCACATGGCCGAGGCTTCCTCAAGGACAGCAGTCTCAGCGCGGTCAGACGCTTACGTGGGAGCTTAGGGCTCTGAATGCATGTGTCCCAAGAGAGTAAGCAGAAGCTCTATAGCATTTTAGGACCTGGCCTCAGGGATCACCCGGCTTCATTTTACAGTCACAAAAACTGATAATGTCTAACCATTGTTTGGAGATTTTAAATTGGATAGGAGCACTGGCAGGAAATTTTTAATATATTTCCTTTCAAATGAAACAGACACTTAAAGTAATAAAATGTTTAAGTCAAATTTCCAAAGGGTGCATTTGGTTGCATAAATCACACACATTTATATAAATTATCTCTGATCTTGGGAGATGGAAGAAACATAAATCCGAGTTTTCATAAATGCCTTCCTACTCCTATCTGATTTTAAAATAAAAGTCCACTGAAATTTTTAAGGTTTGGGTAACACAAATTTTAAAACACAAAATTGATGATTATGGTTAAAAAAAAATCAGCGCAGTAGATGGAGCATGAATAGAAGTACAAGTTTTCTGCCTCCCCGTGCCTTCTACCTCCCATCGCCTCCTCACTCACAAGACATAACCATTTTTAACATTTTTGCTTTCAATAATTTTAGTGTCACAAAGCTTCAATAAAATAGCTTATTTCTACCTCCATATCTTCATTGCTCTGGACTTCTCATTAGGAAAGGCAAGGGAGGGACACCTGATAACTCAGTCAATTAAGTATTGGACTCTTGGTTTCAGCTCAAGTCACGATCTCAGGGGCATGAGATGGAGCCCTGCAGTGGGCTTTGCACTCGTTGGGGAGTCCGCTTGGGATTCTCTCTCTCCTTCTTCCCCTGTCCCCCCCCCCCCCCCCCCCGTCTAAAATAAATAAATAAATCTTTAAAAAAAAAAAAAAAGGAAAGGTGAGGAAACAACAATCCCACAGGAATGACAACAGCCTAAAGCAGAATGGTGAAGAGCAAGGACCCCTCGCCAGCATCCCTGAGTTTGAACCCCCAGCTCCAGCAGTTATCGGTTATACAGCTCTGGGCAAGCTCTTACTTCAAGTCTCTGCCTCTGTTCCTGATCTTCAAAACAGAGATGATCACAGCACCCTGTCAAGGGTTATTACCAGGATTTAATGTGCTGATACACGTACCAGGTTTAGAACTCTGCTTGGCACGATATTAAAGTCTATATAATAAGGGACAGCTACTGCTGTTGCTTCTCTCCTGCCTTCCCTTCCCCTCCCCTGATACTTGAGTTAATTCTTCTGGGAGTTGTGCTTTTTGACTTTTTACCCCTATTAAGGAAACTGAATAGCATGTATTACAAAAAAACTAAGTCGTACTTACAGGGTCTTATTAACGAGAAACAACCATTCTTGCCTCGTCCCTCCCACCTCCCAGCATTATTCAATTTTAATCATTTTCCTTTTTGGTTCTTTTTCTTATTTCTATAATGCCAAATAAAGGGATCATAATAATTCCTTCTAGATTTATCCATTTCGGACATCATCATTTGAAAAATGAAGATTTAGCTCATTTATATTATTCCCTGTATCATCTTACACTCATAATGTTTGAAAGTTGTATTATTATTATTATTAGGGCTAATAAATCTTCGAAGTTTTCCTCCTCTATCTCACATTCCATTAGCTTTCGGTAGTATGTTTTGATTCCATATTAGGTAAGAGAGGAGTGCTCACATTCCTGTCTCCAGCCATCTTCTTTTTTTTTTTTTAAGATTTTATTTATTTATTTGACAGACAGAGATCACAAGTAGGCAGAGAGGCAGGCAGAGAGAGAGGAAGGGAAGCAGGCTCCCTGCTGAGCAGAGAGCCCGATGCGGGGCTCGATCCCAGGACCCTGGGATCATGACCTGAGCCAAAGGCAGAGTCCAGCCATCTTCTTATCCCACCTTCTACTTTAAACTTCTCTCAAGTATAAATTGATTTTTTAAAAAGATTTTATTTATTATTTATTTGGCAGAGAGAGATCACAAGCAGGCGGAGAGGCAGGCAGAGAGGAAGGGGGAAGCAGGCTCCCCGCCGAGCAGAGAGCCCGATGTAGGATCATGACCTGAGCGGAAGGCAGAGGCTTTAAACCACTGAGCCACCCAAGCGCCCCAAGTATAAATTGATTTTTACATTGTCAACATGAAATCATTTACATTCTATCACCATCTTTTTAGTTGTCCACATTTTATCTGAAGGTTGAGTGTACATATAGAAAACCAATACATAATAGTTATATTAAGATGACTAGGAAGTGAATATTGCTCACTGTAGAGCCAAACAGCATGCTAAAAATGTCATTTTTTCTTATAGGTTTGATGTCACCACTCACTTGCTACTGAAAAGGTAATGTTCTCATCTCAAGATAAAATAGTTTATCATCTTAAACTTCATCCTTAAAAAAAGATATTCCATATTTTAATTTGCATTATATATTTGCAATACTTTCCTTGCATAGATTTTTGTCTTGGGGTTGGAAACTACCTTTTTTTATCCTTGTTGGGAGATTTGATATGTGTCTTCTTCCCCACGTTACCAACATGTGAAGACACATTTAAAAAAGTTTTTTTTTTTTTGGAGAAAGAGAGAATCTCAAGTGAACGCCACACTCGGTGCAGAGCCCAACTCAGGGCTTGAGCCCTGGACCCTGTGATCATGACCTAAGCCTAAATCAAGAGTCAGATGCTGAATTGACTGAGCCACCCAGGTGCCCCAAGACACTATATATATATATATATATATATATATATATATATATATATATCTGTCTGGATGCTTTTGTGTCTACATATATGTAATAGTTTTCCTACCTTTGGGTGGACATAGGAGTCCTTCATGTGCCTATGCACAAATTCCTCAGCCCACTCACAGCATCATGAGCTAAATAAAGGGTTTTGGCCCACTCCAGAGATTTGGACTTAATTGGCTTGGGGTGGAGTCCCAGTGAAGGTATTATTTAAATTATATATTATATATATGACTTTAAATTATATATTATATATATGACTATATATATATATATATATATATATATATATATATGACTTGCAATTAATTCCATTTTTCCTTTTGGAGATCTTAGAACTCACTCTTTGAAAATCTGAACCATTTTCTTTTTAGATCTGCTTGTTCAGCTTGCTTTTTAGGATTTCTTTTTATTGGACTTCTGTGTTAATTTTGCCAACCTCTTTTTTAGGTTTTACCCTCATTTTGCTGGAGCATATTCTTAAGTAGCTTCCTAAAAAAAAAAAAGGTTAGGTAAGAGGTAAAATCCTGGAGCTTTATTTTTCAGAAATACATTTTTATCTGACCTCCCATCTGATTGCTAGTTTAGCTAAATATAGAATTCTGGGTCTAAATTATTACCTTTCCTAATGAAGTATATTTCTGTTGTCTTCTAGCATCTAGTGTTGCCAGTTAGAGTCTGAAGTTAGTCCAATTCTATTCTCTTGTACATGACCTGTTTCTTTTCTGAAAATTTTAGGCTCTCTAGCCTCAATATTTGAACATTTCATGCAGATGTTTCTAGGTATAGATGTATTTTTATTCTCTTTGTTCGCCACTATGTCAACTTTTTCAATAAGTAGATTTGTGTTTTCCTTCTGCTAGACGACATTTCCCATTATTATATATTTGTTGACTTCTCCTCTAATTTCTGTACTCTCTTCTTCTGGAACTCCAGCTAAATTTCATATTGGAGCCACCACTTGATCTTCCAGATTTCTTAATTTTTCCATCAGATTTTCCATCACTTTTTTTTCATACATAGGAACTAATGACTGAGTAATATGGCAACAAGCATGAATTTTCTTTGCAGGTGTATAGACCTGCTTCCCCAAAGTCCTCTAAATGAGAGAGTTGATTGCTGGCTCTCTGAGGTATGTAGGGTGTGTAGACAGGCACACTTCAGTTGAGGGTGTGTGGTCATTGTTGTATGGTCTCCAACCAAAAGGCAAAATAAAGAGGAGATATAATATTTGAGTGTGATTTACTTGCCTACTTCCATTTTGAGCCCCTTTACAATATTAGGCATTGTAAAGGTCCAGAGATAGCTCAGAATTTTCTTTCTTCTCTAGCAGAAGTTATAAGCCTTCCTAGACAGATAAACACTTGCTTTAAAGATCGTTTTTCTGGCTCTGCCTTGGGAGAGATACTGGCCAACTGATAGAGATGAGAAAGAACCAGTTAATTCACTTATTCTAAAGCAGCGTGGTTTTCCAACATGGTCACAAATTCTTTGACACTCCTGTCATCAAGAATTGGAGATCTAGGGACGCCTGGGTGGCTCAGTTGGTTAAGCAGCTGCCTTCGGCTCAGGTCATGATCCCAGCGTCCTGGGATCGAGTCCCACATCGGGCTCCTTGCTCGGCAGGGAGCCTGCTTCTCCCTCTGCCTCTGCCTGCCACTCTGTCTGCCTGTGCTTGCTTTCTCTCCCTCTCTCTCTGACAAATAAATAAATTAAAAAAAAAAGAATTGGCGATCTATATCCTCTCCCCTTAAATCCAGATGGACTTGTTAATACAGTATGATAGAAGTGGCATTACATGACTTTGGAAGCTAAGTCATAAGAGGCCATACAATGTTTGCCTTATTTTCTGGAACACTAACCCTGAGATCCTGGAACTATCATGAAGGTCATCTGACACAGTCCAAGGCCCAATATGTGAGGAGGCCCAGGCCACATGTAGGTACTCTAAAGAACAGTCCCAGCTGAGCCCAGGCTCAAGTCACCCCAGTCCAGGGTTAAATGTGAGTGAAGACTCTTCCAGATGATCCCAGCCTTAGTCAATCAAGTCATCTCTCGACAGTCCAGAATTTCCAGTGACACTGTATTTTCTTAGTATTTCCTAATATTTCCAGTATTTCACTACACATGGTGGAACAGAGGTAAATCATCCCTGCTGTACTCTGTCCAAATTTTCAAAGCACAGATTTAAAAGGCTGTTGTTTTATATGATGAAGTTTGGGGTGGCTAGTTACACAGCAATAGATGCCTGAAGCATAAGGATACTCATTGAATTAATTACCCTAATTATTCCTTCTTCACCAACCTCTGCATACACACTTTCTGATTCTATGGTCAAAGCTCTGAGAACTCAAGTGGACCCAATTCTACTTTAACTCTTTCCTACATGTCCTCTATATTGAGTCTTCCCCTGCTCTGGATCAGAACAACACATCTTATTTCTGTGCTCTAGAAATTTACAGAAGTGTCTAGACACTCCTGGCATGCTTTCCTGGTCTCTGGGAAATAATAATGGATTCATCCCCTCTGAATGTCACAACTGTTACTTCAACAAGCTTGTAGGTATGTGTGGGGTGTGTAAATGTCCCTCCTGAGAACCAACTATGAGGTAGTTCAGATGAAGAGACAGATCCTCCATTCAAAATGGGCACATTTCATAGCCAGTAATGAATTAGAAACGGGCTGTGTCTATGAGACAAGAAAGGCACAAATACTAAAAATGTATTCAAATGTCTTTTTTTCCCTAATCACACAGGGTTTGAAATTGACTATGTTAATTTTCTTTTATCTTGGTTAGATTTTTAAACTTGCCCAATATTAATAAAATTTTTATTATCATGTGCTCTTTGGTCTAGTTTTCATGGGATGTACAGACTTAACAAGGAACACTGGAAATATAATCGGACAATGATTTCAATGTGACACATGCTCTAATTTGTAGATTTTAAAATACCATATTTTACATTGTATAAATCAAATTATAGTGTATTTATTTATATTGTATAAATAAATAAAGTATTGTATAAATTATTCACCAGATGTTCTTTCAAACATTTACGGAAATTCATTTACACTTTGCTACAAATTTCTGACTTAGGCCATATTGTAATCATCCCCATTTTATAGTTGAGAATGAGAGCATAATGAAGTTCATTAATTGTCAAGGCCACAAAACTAGTAACTGGAAGGACTGGATTTCAAACAAATCTTGCTTGGGGTTCCATGCCCTTCATCACTCCTTCATGTTACCTCCTGTCAGAATGGAAGCTGGAAGAATACACACCAGAACCCAAACTATGGTTTTACATAGAGAAGGGAATGTAAGATTCCAGTTTTCACATTCTCCCCCACTGCACCAGATTTAAAGTTCTTCCTGGTAAGTAGGTGCAGGGGATATAACCCCCATCTTGGGCAACTACCTAGTACATTTTCACAAACCATGTTCTCTGCCATTATATTCAGAAAATCACAGTTTGGTGATTGTGGAAGGACTTTTGTACATTATATGGCCCTGATTTCTCATTTACCAGATGGGAAACCAGAATGTTAAGTGAATCTGAAAATAGCTCAGAACATACAGCCAACCATAGTGAACCTTGAGAAAGAGAACAAGAAAGAGGGAGAGAATGGGAGAGGCACAAAGAGAAGGAGAGGGATAGAGCCATCAAAGAGATAGTCTCATGTGTACTGACTAGATAAATTTAGTAAGAGCTGACTCTCATCCCCCTTACCCAAGTGCTCTGACAAAACTAAGGTACTCCAGGGTGCCTGGGTGGCTCAGTGGGTTAAGCTGCTGCCTTCGGCTCAGGTCATGATCTCAGGGTCCTGGGATCGAGTCCCACATTGGGCTCTCTGCTCAGCAGGGAGCCTGCTTCCCTCTCTCTCTCTCTGCCTGCCTCTCTGTCTACTGTGATCTCTCTCTGTCAAATAAATAAATAAAAATCTTAAAAAAAAACAAAAAACAAAAAAAAAAACTAAGGTACTCCAAAGATATTTCAGGTGTGGTACTGGCCCACTTGTTAACCCATAATTGCCATGCAACTTGTACCCTGTTTTCCTGTCTTTTTCCAGTTTCTACATTTGTTCTTTTGCAAATCATTTTAGAAAAAAGTTTACTGCCACCATGTGCCTATAAAAAGTCAGTATGCATGCCATAGTTTCTGTCTTTAGATTTACCAAAAATACTAAGTGTCAGCATAGTGTTAGGTTTCATTTGGAGGTAAAGAGAAGGGTCTTCCTGATTGTGCAACATACTTTGTTTCTTGGGGCAGTCAGCTCTGCACGTGCCCAGAATTTTCATATCTTTAAAGACTGCTTCCATTAGATTCTACCTCTCAATTCCCATTCTCCATTGAGAAGCCAAACCAGCTCAAGGTGCCTTGAAGTTATCCAGCTCTTTCTTCCAATTAAACTCCTCTTTTCCTACCCTTGTCATTGAACAAAGTCTTCCAAGCATATGAAGAGATAAAAAAAATTTCTTTGGGATCACAGCAAGAATGGGGTGGGAGCACAGAGAATTTATATTAATGGGAGAGAGAGAGAGAGAGAGAGAGAGAGAGAGAGAATGAGAAAATGAATGAGAGAATGAGAGAGAGAGAATACCAGTCCAAAATGGCTTCCTTTAAGAATACAGAAGTCGTACCGAATAGAGAAGGGATAAATAAGGAATTTCACTGATGTTCAGGTAGACATTCATGGACCTACATGAAAGTAAATGTGACATAATACTATGATTCTCATCTTTTTAAGTTATTCCAACTTATTTTCTTCACCAAAACTCCATGAGGTAGGCATAAGAAGGTGATGAATTTGGATCCATTTGTTTAGTTATATCATTCATGATCCCTTAGTAAATACATAGCAGATCTTGTATTAAACAGTGCCCAGTTTTTCTCAATACTGAATAGGGAATGGCAGAGGTTAATAGTGTTACCAGTGTCTACTGGTAAATTGCAATGCTCACTACCTAAAGCATTGAAACTCAGGCAGAATGTTTGCTGAAAATTTATAAGAATTTATAAGAATTCTCTCTTAAAAGGCTCTGGACAGAACGTTAGTCAGCAAATACGTACAAGAATCTATTTTAGTCTTCAGGAATGAAATGAGGAATTTAAAGGGCTTTTAAGTTTGCTGAATTTTCACAGTGGATCAGCAAAAAGTTATTTGTTCCAGGCATCCTGGTCGCTTATGCATTACTTTGGTATGTAATATTCTATGGCTCTCTATTCAAGAGCCTTCTGCCTCACTTTCTCATCTTCAATCTGGCCCTTTGTGGGTAAAGCACACAAGAATATAATGAGAGCCCAAAAGGCCAGTTGGCTTCAGGCCTGTGTCAATATAACCTCAAATTCTAATTTGGAGAAGACCGCATGGAACAGGATGTTATTTTATTTATTGATTGGTTTTTAAGTAAAATTTGAAAACTTAATTTATAGGCAATTAAATGCATACATTTTAAATGCATAGCTCAGTTAGTTACAAACAAGTTCATATGTCCATGTAACCTAACCACCACCCTAGTCAAGATATAGCACATTTCCATCACCCATAGAGTGTTCCCATTTTGTTCCCATCACTCACACCATCTATCCCCACCTGCTCAATTACTCATCTGATTTCTATCACCATAGATTAGTTTTCATTATTCTAGAGTGGAATCACACAGTATATTCACCTTTGCATCTGCTTCTTGAGCTCATCTATGTTGTGTGTGTATTGGATAGTTTGCTCCTTTTTATTGTTGAGCAGTATCCTTTTTGCTTATCCATTGACCTGTTGAAGGATATTTGGGACGTTATTGGTTCTGAGGTACTGTGGTTAAAGCTGCTCTCACCCTTTTGACACAAGTCTTTCATTGGACATTGGATAAATGTTCTAGATCCACAGATTGTAAGGCCCTTCGTTTCTTCCTTAGAGGAAGTAGAATTTCCCTGGCAGAGTTCCTGGTGCCAGCTGGGTGACTGGGATTCATAAATGAACAACTTGTTTTTCAGTTTTTCTATGAATAATAAAACTCTGGATCCCGGGAGTTAGAGGGAATGAGAAAACCAAATCAAAAGTGGTCTGTGAAAATCAAAGCCAGCACTGCCACATTGAAAAAGTTGACTCAGGTATGACTTGGTCATAAGCATTTCAAAGAGATTAGTAGCATCCCTTTATTTTTTCTTAATTATTTTTATTAACACATAATGTATTACTTGCCCCAGGGGTACAGGTCTGTAAATCGTCAAGGCTTATGCACTTCACGGCACTCACCATATCACAGACCCTCCCCAATGTCCATAACCCAACCACCCTCTTCATATCCTCCTCCCCGCTGCAACCCTCAAGTTTGTTTTGTGAGCTTAAGAGTCTCTTATGGTTTGTCTCCCTCCCGATCCCACCTTGTTTCATTTTTTCCTTCCCTACCCGCAAACCTCCCACTCTTGCCTCTCAAATTCCTTATATCAGGGAGATCATATGATAATTGACTTATTTCACTAAGCAAAATACCCTCTAGTTCCATCCATGTTGTTGCAAATGGCAAGATTTCATTTCTTTTGATGGCAAGCAGCCTCCCTTTAAATAGCATATAAATATAACGCCATGGAGCAAAATCCTCAAAATGCATCCCTTTTCAGTGGCAATACTGTCTTAGTATTTAGGAATGGCCATACATATAAAAATAAGTAGGGAACCTAAAAGGAAATGGAAGACACAGGAAGCTTTTTAAAAGAATTTATAAACATGTGAACTATTTTATGACAGATATAGAAAGAGGTGGGAGGGAGTGTTGGCCAACTTCCTTTAAAAACAATAGCAGCAACAACAGAGGCATTTTATGGAATATTTGAGTGCCAGGCACCATCCTAACAGCTTTTCTCCACGTGCCTTAATTAATTTGTCATATAACTCACTGAGATGGATGTTTGTTATAGGATTACTTGTGACACCCCCCCAACATTTATAGGTTGCAGTCTTAACTCCCGGAATCTCAAAATGCAACTGTGCTTGGAGAGAGGGGTCTTGAAAGTGGTAATTACATTAAAAAATGCATAAACAGTGAATCTTGGAACACCGAAAAAATAAAATTAAATTAAAAAAATCATTTTTGGATCTTAAAAAAAGAAATAAGTTCACAAACTTGGGCTCCAGTGCACTGTGGTCTCTACCTAAGAGGAAATTCAGACACAAACAGAGGGAAGACATGTGAAGACACAGGGAGAAGGTGGCCATCAACAAATCAAAGAGAGGCCTCAGAAGGAGCCAATTCTGCCTATGCCTTGATCTCAGACTTCCAGCCTCCAGAGGTGTGAGGAAATACATTTCTGCCGTTTAAGCTCGCAGGCTGTGGTACTTTGTTAGAACAAACCCAGCAGACTAATGCTGTGCTACATAATGTCTCTATTTTACAGATATGAAAACCAAGGATCATCATAACTTGCTTACAAGCCTTATATGCCCAGTAATGAAGCCAGCTGACTGACTCAAACGCCCATGCTTGTAAGTGATTTATATATATATATATATATATATATATATATATATATATATATATATATATATATAAAACTATTTCTTTCTCAAGTAATGAAAATAAAATTGAAGGCAGGTCTCTATCTTGCAGGAACTTACAATTCATTGTGAAGACAAAACTTCTGTAATAGGAAGTAGCTACATGGCCCTGTTGTCAAGTCTGAACAGCCCAAGGAGTTGCAGGACCAAGCTGAACATTTTTTTTAAAAGACTAGTCTAGGACTGTGTGCCCAAATCTGATCTAACCCACAGCACAACTGCTCTTCACCCCTTGAGCTAGACTCAGGGGTGACAGAAAGGGGAAGTTTGATAGTCTCCTGAAAAGAACAAATAAACAAACCAGATTGCCTGGTATGGTTCCTGAATAATGGCTCCCCAGAGATGTCCGTATCTTGATCTCTGGACCCTTGGGATATGTCAGCTTATGTGATAAGAGGGACTTTGCCAATGTGATTAAGTTATCGATCTTCAGAAGGGGAGGTTATCCTGGATCCTGGGCCCAATATAATCATCATGGTCTTTACAAGAGGGAGGAAGGAGGGTCAGAGAGAGTAGAAGATATGGTAATAGGAGCAAGGGTTTGGAATGATATAAGGAAGGGGCAAGGTGACCTCTAGAAGCTGAAAAAGGCAAGAGGAATCAGATTCTCCCCTTAAGGTTCCAGAAGGAACACAGCCCTATGGGCACTCTAACTTTAGATTTCTCACCCCTGGAACTATAAGAAAATCAATTTGTGTTGTTTTAAGCCACTATGTTTGTAAGACTGGCAATAGGAAATGAATACACCTGTGTCTACATGCCAGGTGCTTCTGACCTCCACCAATCCCATGACTGGCAAGTTTTTGAATTAGGGTTCAGATTATTTTCCCGAGATGAAGTCCAGCTTTCCTTAGGCCAACTGGGGGCCCAGAACCCTGTACCTGAGGTTATGCATGGGGAGTAGGGTGACTTTAATGAATCTGCCACAGCCTCCAACTCTTCTTACCATCCTACACAGGCCCGTGTGGTTGATCCCTTGTTACAGAGAGGTAAAAATGGTGGGTTAGAACAGTGGAGAGACTCACCACAGCTAAGAGCGGCAGGATCAGGTCCAGATCCCTGTTTGTCAGAGCCTGGAACCCACATAGTTGTTTTTTTTTAATTTTATTGCAGCAAAATATACATAACATAAGAATTATCATCTTAACTACTTTTAAGTGTACACTTCAGTGGCACTGAGTAAATTCACTCTGTTGTGCAAGCAGAGAAAACTCTGCCCTGTGTCCATTAACTATAAATTCCCATTCCTCCTCCACAGTCCTTGGCAACCACCATCCTACTTCTGTCTCTATGAATTCGACTACTCTGGGTACCTCATGTAAGTAGAATCCTATGGTAGTTGTTATTTTGTTTCTGGCTTCTTCCACTCAGCACAATGTCTGCAAGCTTCATCCATGTTCGAAGGACACATTTTTTAATCTTGGCATCATTTCCAGCTACCCACAGGGAAGCTTTGGCATGGCTCAGGGTGGAGGCTGTGTAGATCGACTCAACACCCACAGCCCAAATTTATGGAACAACCTGGGACTCATTCTTGGTCACAAAGAATATTGTAACACTCAATTCTGAGCCTGAAAGTGTGGTCCAACAGTCCCTGCACTGCCCACAGAGAGGCTTACTAATTACAAGAGAATTAAGATAACTGCAAAATCCTTCAAGCTCATAATTTCCACCTACCCTCCTGCTATACAAACACAGATATCACACAGAATGATGCTCCCACTGTTGATTTCCTTTGCTCCTCCTGATGGTCTGAAACATGACATAGAGGGAAGAAAGAGGTGTTTGTACTCTATAGACTTAAAAAAAATAATAAAAAGGAAGAGTTGGTCTACTTTGACTTTATGTCGATCATTCCATGATAGACACGCGTTTATGTTAGTTTGTAAAACAACACAATATTTGGTTCACTGTTCACAATATTTAAAAAAAATACTTAAAAATCCATATTCCACACAATATAGTGACATAGTAATGGTGACTATGTTTTACATAGTTGTTGATGTAGTTTTTACTTCTTAGCAGCTAACACATTCCATCTGGACAATTAATTAGCTCTTAGAAGGTCAGCACCTAAAGTACCATGAAGCCATTTTCAAGCACTGTTCATGAAGACTCATCTCTCCTTGCTTTTCTGGTTCTGTGGCACATTTTCATCCTGGGGAATACCTCTCTGGCTAGCTTTCTGCAACAAGTCAGTCTTTTTCCATTGTAGTCTGACTAGATACTTAAAAAAATGTTTTTGGCTTAATGGAGTTTGGGTTATGTCATAGATATGAAAAATAAAGTAAATAAGAAAGTGAGGTTAAATATTTCTGAGTTAAAAAAGAAAAAAACTGGGGGCACCTGGATGGCTCAGTGGTTAAGCCTCTGCCTTCGGCTCTGGTCATGATCTCGGGGTCCTGGAATCGAGTCCTGCATCGGGCTCTCTGCTGGGCAGGAAGCCTGCCTCATCCTCTCTCTGCCTGCCTCTCTGCCTACTTGTGATCTCTCTCTGTCAAATAAATAAAATATTTTTTTTAAAAAAGAAAAAAACTGCATCCCACTGTAGAAAAAAAACACCTTTGAGCTAGAAAACATTTTAGGACAGTTATATTTTGTTATTCTTCTGGGATTATGTTCCAGAACCAGAATTGGGGTCATTTTGTTTCTCAAATGGTCTCCTTGATCCTAACCTGTTATTTATTTTCATCATCAGAATGTTTTTTAAACCAGAGCCAGAGTTACCAAGTCAGCATAAGCAGCAAATGACCTGAAGATTCTGGAAATTGAGGAAACTCATGTCATATATCACAAGTCAACCCAGATCATTCAGGTCAAACATGGGGGGTCCTCATGAGTATTTGGGTAGCTTCTTCTTGTCACAAAACCTATTGATATTAATATTATTACTGAACAGATATATCTTCAAAGCTACACGCTATTTTGCTTTTGTTATGTGACTTTATCTAATGTTTTTACCTCTCTTTCGCTCAACTCCAGCTGGACAACTTTACTCAAAATAGAAACTTTTCTGAGCATAAATCAAAGTGGCTTTCCACAAATCTCATGTACACAGAGCTTCTGAGATTATTTCTCTCTACTCATCAATAATTTATAGTAATTTTTATGGCTTTCGTCTTTTAAATTCTATACTGAATTAAAAGTGATTATGCACCAACTTTACAATACTACTGATTCCATATTTGTCTGTGTATATACCATTACCAAAAGCTTTATATTTTTGTACACTTTCATATTGCTATCAAGCACCCTTTCATTACAACTTGAATGACTCCTTTCACCATTTCTTATGGGACAGGTCTAGTGATGATGAACTCTCTCAGCTTTTGTTTATCTGGGAGTCTTCTTTTCTCTCTCATTTTTGGCAAATAGTTTTGCTAGGTAGAGTACTCTTGGTTGGCAGATTTATTTATTTATTTATTTATTTATTTATTTATTTATTTATTTTCAGAATCTGAATATATTATTCCACTCCCTTCTGGTCTTCAAAGTTTTTGTGGGTAATTCTATGAGAGCTTCATGAGTTGTTATTCCATTATGACTTTTAAGACTCTCTATTTGCCTTTGCCTTTTGACAATCTGATTACAATATGTCTTGGTATTGGTCTCTTTGGGTTACCTCTGGTTAGAGTTCTTTTAGCTTCTTGAATTTGTATGTCCTTGAATTTGGGAAGTTTTAGCCATGATTTCTTCAAATAGGCTTTTTGCCCACTCTCACACCACCCACTGTCCCCCTCCATAATCTCTTTCTGAGACTCCCAGAGTGCTTACATTGGTCTACTTGATAGTATATCATAAGTCTCTTAGACTTTATTCATTTTCCTTCTTCTTGTTCTTCCTCTTCTCCATCTTCTCCTTCACATTCTTTCCTTCTCTGACTGGATCATTTCAAATGACTTGCCTTCAAGTTTGCTGATTCTTGTGCTTGATAGTCAGTCTGTTGTTGAGCTCCTTTAGTGAATTTTTCAATTCAGTTACTGTATTCTTCAACTGCAGAGTTTGTGTGGTTCTTTTTTATGGTTTCTCTCTCTTTGCTGATATTCTCACTTTGTTCATACATTGTTTACTTGATTTCATCTTGCTGTGTGTCGTGTTCTCCTTTAGCTCATTGAGCATTTTTATGCTGGCTATTTTGAATTCTCTCTCAGATAACTCATAGATCTCTATTTCTTTAGGGTTTGTTTCCAGAGATTTATTTTGGTCCTTTGATTTCGCCATGTTTTCCTGTTTCTTTGTTTGCATTGTGATCGTTTGTTGAGATCTGGATATTTGAAAAGAACAGCCACATCTTCTAGCCTTTATGGATTATCTTCACGTAGGGGAAAATCTTCACCAATAAGCCCAGCTAGAGATTCAGTAGGTTTCTCCAACCTTTTCTGGATTGTGACTTCTCTAGGCTTGTTTGTGTAATTTCCCAGCTGAAGAAATGTGCCTGTTTCTACTCACCAACTTCCCTTGGTGTCTGTCTGCCATCCTGTAATCTTTCTGATGCTGTGGCAAGTCAAGAAGCCCACCTTTGTTCTCAGTGTCTCCCAGGTATCCAAAGTGTACTATTTATTGCCTTTCTTGTCAGTGCTCTGAGTCAGGTAAGATAGAAACTACTCTTTGGAAGCACCCTAAAAATACAGATCATTGAGCATGTGTTCCATATTTATTTCCCTTCCAAGGGAGAGAGACTGAGTTGGGAGTTTTCTTCCAATCATGCAGCATATGCTGGTAGTGAGATGGAGTTTGGTGGGTAAGTGCTATGGACTTTCCTACCTACTCCAATGCATCTCTTTTTGGCCTTGCACTCATCTGGGGAGTGCTGTAAACTCTCAACTGGCTTTTGATATTCTCACAAAGGCAATCATATGGTTTATATATCTGGTCCATATTATTGTTAAATCAATGTCTCCAAGGGGAAGAACTCTCTGGGGATTCCTATTCCACCCTGTGCTAATGCCACTCGGTTCCTCTCTGTATTCATTGGTGATATGAGCACTTGCACTTTTGCAGCTTTTTCTTTAAGATATCTGTTCATCTTGGCAGCTGATTAAAATTTTCCTTAAAGTTACTTCAAGTTGCTTCTACCTGTGCTAATACATGTCTTCTTATGAAATCCTTGTCACTCATCACTGTTCAGTGTTTATACTTGTTCAACAAATGTGACAGGTAAGTATTTCACAAATCACTCAACTGAACATTCTTCTTAAGGGAAGGCAACAATGCCACTCCTTTCTCTGCTAACTAATATAGTGAAACAATTAAAATAATGGTCAGGCATGCCTTATTCTTTCCTTTCTTGAATCTTACAGCTTCTTTCTCCTTATCTGTTTTATCATAATCCTCTCTCCCCCAAAACATTTAATAGTTTTTATTCTGTGCCTTTTTATCCATCTTCAACCCATCTGCCTAGTAAACACAACCCATCTGCCTAGTAAACACAACAGCCAGGACTCCTTTATGTCCATAGAAGGTATAAGTGGTTTTAAGGCTGTAAAAGCTGAATGCTCAAGAATCATGTTAGGCTTGTGAGTGCTGAAACTAAGCAAAGGAATTCCCTCTTCTCCAAAAAAACCCAAATCTTGCATGGTGGGGATACTATGGTAATAGTGGGAGAGATAGTCAAGAAAATGGAAAATCCAGACATAATGGAATAACAATAACAATATTTTATGTGTAAAAATGGGGAGACAGTGGCTGAAAATAATGGCTTCTGTGCAACTGTGTCACTCTTAGGAAAGAACACAGACAGACAACAGCATCCTTGTAGTAGGCAATACAATGAATACCCAAATGAGTGCCTTCATTTCCTTAGACCTTTCTTAAGTGCCTTTTGCACTCATACTCTGACTCTGACACTAAACTGGATCAACTTTGCCTTGCAGTTAACAAGGGAGTTTGAAGGGCTCTAATGGGCTTCATTCCTGGTAAGTCTGTAGATCACCAGTAAGTCAGGCATTTTCTGGTTATATAAACTTGTAGGAAGAGTCCTCAATTAGAAGTTGGGGATACAGATTCTTGTCCATCATCTTACGTAGGACTTTCTATCTGATCTTTTCCCAGGAATCAGTTGGCTCTCCATGACAGTCCATATTCATTTTGAAAAGGGAAGGGAAGATGATCAAATACACATATTGCTAGTAACTGAAATACTCAAGGCGATTTCAGAATTGGGGGACTTGGGCCATGAAGATGAATATTTTTCCTCTGCATCAACATTATTTATCCTTAATCCTAATGCCTGGTCGTTAGAATACTCATGGGGTGGAGCAAGATTCCCAGAGTAATTTTATGTAAAGTTTTTAGGTTGTGGTGTATACAGAGTGCTGGAATTGAGAAATAACCACTTATAAGGAAGCACTAATTACTTAAGTTTAATGTCTGTTATGTTTCCTTGGGAAGACCTACTCAGAACCAGGAGGATAGAACAAAGAAATAATCACTTACTCTTGAAATAAGCTGCATTGTTGTCCTAAAGATGAATTTTATTCTGTTCAACAAAACACCATTTTTTGTCTCTTACAATGAACAAAGTACAAAAATTTCTGACTTACTCTATATGTAACTTATGTCACAGATTTATCATCAGGAAAAATGACATGAATAATATTCTTTCTTTTCTTCACTTTCATTCTAGGACTTAGGCCAGTGCTTCACTGATCTGAGCCCCAACTTTCTTAGCTGAAACACAAAAGTAATAATCTACCCTTTACACAAGGGGTAGAGGATGAACATGGAAGGATGAGCAGAATTATAAGTCTTACTGTGGAGCTTGGATGTAGGCGGTATTCAATAAATGTTAATTTCCCTTTCATTCTGAATTCTGGAACATTTTTAGTGGAGTAAGTGACTAAGTTGAAATATTTTATAAATCTAAGTAATATTAAAAAATAGTAAATATTACTAAAACAGTTTCACTAACACCATACAAAGCTATGGGCAGGTAGACTAAAGTGATAGAAGATGAACAAATTATTCCCACAGATAAATGGGAAGAATAAATTCAGCAGAGATAGAGAAAGGGCAGTCCAAAAGAATTTTCAACCAGATGAATAGATAAAAAAATGTCTGAAGAAGGAGAATGTTGCTTTAAAACTCTTAGTAGGATGAAGCAGAAAACTAGGACTCCATGGAAAAGATATATATTTCAAGGATTTATTACTTGCATTCACTTGTGGCCAACTGTTCTGTAGGGTAGGGATCAGTGACATCCTATACGCTTGCAGTCACTTTGGCTCCCAGAAAGAAATTATAGAATCTTGGGGTTTAACGTTATTGTCACAGCTGTTGTTGACAGTTGTTATTAGCAGCTGCAATTCCATTTCTTAGAAAAGACTTGACAGGTGGTATTGGTTGAAGACAGACATACATGGGGATTGTCTTGGTAAATTCAGACCCATGGAATTGCTGGTGTGATTTTGGATTAATAACTGGTGGCTATCATAATATATCATGTAATGTCAACATGATTTTAATGTTGTCTCATCAAGTAAGATAGGACATGCAATGATGCCCCACTGCATGGTGAGAAATTGAGGAAAGAGACATATCCTTCTCTGAATTCCATCTGTATTTTTGCTTTGCATTCCTCAGGATACCTCTATATAGTAATTTTTGGATGTGAAGTAAACTTCATATATTTTTTTAAGATTTTATTTTATTTTATTTTATTTCTTTTCAGCATAACAGAATTCATAGTTTTTGCACCACACCCAGTGCTCCATGCAATGCGTGCCCTCCATAATACCCACCACCTGGCTCCCCCAACCTCCCACCCCCCCGCCCCTTCAAAACCCTCATGTTGTTTTTCAGAGTCCATAGTTTCTCATGGTTCATCTCCCCCTCCAATTTCCCTCAACTCCCTTCTCCTCTCCATCTCTCCATGTCCTCCGTAAAACTGTGGAAAGAACCAAGATGCCCTTCAACAGATGAATGGATAAGGAAGATGTGGTCCATATACACTATGGAGTATTATGCCTCCATCAGAAAGGATGAATACCCAACTTTTGTAGCAACATGGACGGGACTGGAAGAGATTATGCTGAGTGAAATAAATCAAGCAGAGAGAGTCAATTATCATATGGTTTCACTTAAACCTCATATTTTAAAAAATTAACATATAATGTATTACTTGTTAAACTCATATTTTTATTTCCAATCATGGAATATATATATATGCCAGATCCATCCAATAGACCGCAAAAAGGAGCCAAGATTACTTATTATCAATAAAAGGTGAAATGATTTCCTACTCCCTCCCTTGAATCTGGGCTTCTGTCTTTTAGTCTTAAGATGCAGCCGAAGTGGTGGGGTACCAGCTCCAAGCCTCAGTCTCTAGAGGCTTTGTGCCTGACTCTCAGTAGGAATTCTTCCATCATTATTTGAGCAAGGCTGGCTAGCCTGCTGGAGAATGTAAGGTGCAGCCTTCCCAGCCTGAGACATTCAACAAATCCAGCTAAGAGAAGTCCAGACCAGAAGGATCATCTCACTGAACTTAGCTCTAATTACTGACCCACAGAATTATCAACTATATTAAATTTGTTCTATGGATGGACCTAGAGGGTATCATGCTAAGAGAAATAGGTCAGACTAAAAAAGACCAATACCAGATGATTTTGCTTATACATGAAATCTAAAAAATGAAATGAACAAACAAGAAAGGAATAACAGATAGATCCATAAATACACAGAACTGATGGTTGGCAGAGGGGAGGGAGATGGAGGGGATGGGCAAAAGTGGTGAAGGGGAGTGGAAATTATTCATCCCATAATTGGGATGAATAAGTCACAGGGGTGAAAGATACAACATAGGGATACAGTCAATGCTCTTGTGATAATGTTGTATGGTGACAGATGGTAGCTACAATTGTGGTGAACATAGCATAACACATAGAGGTGTCAAATCACTATGTTGTACCTGAAACTAATGTAATATTGTGTGTCAACTACACTACAGTAAAAACAAGTTTAAAAGAAACAAAATAAAATGGTTGTTTTAAGTCAGTTGTTCTATAGATCATTACACAGAAATAGATAACTGATACTCTCCAGCACTCACCCACAGAATTAGAACTCAATGAGTGTGAGCTGTATGACTGATTAACCAGCTCATTTTCTCTTCTCAAGATCTGGATAAGTGGTCTAGCAGTGTCTCAGACTGAACTGTTGGCTCTGATTCTTCATTCTGTATCTATACTCGATTCCACATAACTTTGTAGTTCTCCTTATAAAATGTAGAATGTACTTTCTTTGGGTGCTGGAATGAGAGCAGAAGTAAGGGTTCATCAGTTCTGAGCCTAGAATGAAGAGGTCTGGCATTTTATTTGCTCTATTGTATTTTTACCACTGCCACAAGAAGACAGCTGCTTCTGTCTCAGTCTGGGACACAGAATATCTCTATATGAAATAAATGTTTATTGTTTTGTACAACTGGGATTTAGGGGTGGTTGTTACAAAGCAATAGCTGACTCAAACAAACAGCATTATTTTGACACCGAGAACCTGTCTAAACCCCCTTCCCTGGTAAATGAGTGACTGGGATCCAGGATTCTGGGCCCTTTGCCTGCAGAACAGTCACTGAGAAACTTTGGAAAAATGATCTTCAGAGGCCACATCAAGATCCAACCAAGCAGAGAGTCCTATCAAAGCATCAAAGAGATGGGACAAGGCAGAAAGGCAGATACCAGGTAAAGGGGCCTCAAAACCAGAGCTGGAGGCAAAGCAAGTAAGTTCTGGAAGAAAAGTAATAGGAGATGAGACCTGAAGAGATTTCATGAAAGCCTTGGCTTTTTCGAGGGACGTCTATGTCATTATTCTTGACAAGAGAATGAGTTGTTAAGCCAGTTTAACAAAGGGGGCTTTTGTGGAGAATAAGGTATGCTCTTCAACTCCTTCTCTTCCTCTGGAGCCACAGGGAGGTAGCCTGTGGCTTGGTGTGGTTTGAGGTAGGGCAGCTTTTGTGGAGAATAAGGTATGCTCTTCAACTCCTTCTCTTCCTCTGGAGCCACAGGGGGGTAGCTGGCCACTAGCCATCTGCAGCTGTTGTTAGTTATCTTAGCTCCTTGGGTGAGACAGGTGTGTTCTCTCATCTTAGGGACACGAATATGCTCTTCTTCTCCAGATGTTCTGCTCACATTCTGGTAGGCCCATTTCCTACCCACCACTGGGTATCTAGACAACGTGTGTGCTTAGCTTCTAGAATAGCTATCTAACAGAGATTTTTGTGATGATGGAAATGGTCTATGGTCTGCACTGTCCAATATGGTAACTGTTATTGACATGGGGTTACTGAGCACTTGAAATGTAACTGGTGTGACTGAGGAACTAAATTTCAAAATTAAATTAAATTTTAGTTAATTAAAATCACACAAGTTAATTTAATCTTAAATGTGGCTAGTGGTTGCTAAACTGAGCAGTACAATTCTAGAGGGCAGCGCACTGGTCAACTCCACTACATTATGAAGCTTTAATAAATACTACTCGTTAAAAAGAGAAGCCAAGCCTCTCCAACAAGAACCACAGGCTTGCTGTCCCTCCTGCAGCTTCTGCTTCAGAACTGAGCAAACCAGGTGTTGGAAGTCAGCACACAGAGTGATAGAGGTTAAATTTCCAGGGCCAAGAGCCACTCATTCTGAGGAAGGTTTTTATGGCAAAAGAGTTGCCACCATCCAAAGAAAATGGACACTAGTACAATAGGCCTGTGGCATTTTCAAGCCTCTCGGCAAGTTCTAGAGTATGCAGCAGCCGCTGATAGGAACCTCCTTCTCCTGCTTGATCAGAGAGACTCAGAAATCAAGTCACAACATTTGGTGCCTCCTATTGTTTAAAAACCCAAACCAAAACAAAAAGCAGAAAATATTTATAACTGAACTCATGTGAACTCATTTTTATGCTCCAGGGTTGGAAAATAATTCAGGATGGTTGGAATGTGAAGTTTGCTTTCAGATATGCTATTTCCCAGTTTAGACAAAAGCAGGGTGAGTTGCAAAAGGCCTTCTCAGAAGTCTACACTTTAAAGAATGAGAGTGCAAATGTTCTGGACTGTGTTCCCTGAAACAGATTTGTCATTTTTCAGCTCTCTCTGATCAGAAACTCTTCATAAAAGGGTGTGAATTATGGCTGCTGGTTTGATGACCTTTAAGTGCTGGTACCAGATCACTCAGAGAGACTCTCCAGATGTTACCCAAGCGTTTTTGCCTTAGTTTCCCTCTTTTGTATTCCTTTAAACCTGCATTGACTTTCAGCTACCAACAAGATAGCCTCTTAATGGCCCAATCTCATCTGTCCAAAGTGTGTGTGCTAACTCTGGTCACCATCTTGGAACTTCTCAGCATCAAGCTCCAGCTCCTCATCCTGCCTCAATCTCCAAAGGCTCTTTCCAACTCCCTGAAAGCTGTAGTGCTGGCACAGTGCAATTCTGTGCTTCAGTACTCATCTTGATTTCTCATCTGGTACTCTTTCTGTGTCCTTGACTTTGCAAGTGCACAGCAGGAACTTTGTAGGAACTGCCTAAAAGAGCCCCTCGGAACCCATCACCTCCTTGAATCTTCCTTGATGTCTGCACAAGAAGGAGCTCAATGGATCCCTGACATTAAATAGAAGGACTGATAAGAGCCACAGGTCTACATTTGCAACACTGGGAGATTTGGCATTTCTGGGCTTCAGTGCCTCATGACAATGATCTGCCACGAGATCAGCTGAGAGGAGAGTTTCTGAAGGAAATGTGGTGGAATGGGTGGTTCTGGGCAGCACGGTAAGAGCAGAAGACTGGATATGCCCTATAGCCTTGTTCTTGGTGTGGTTTGAGGTAGGGCAGCAGTGTTACTCAGCATCTGGTTAAAAATGCCAAGTCTCAGCCCCTTCCCCAGACCATGTGAATCAGAATCTGCATTTTAACTAGATCCCCAGTGATCCACCTGCGTAGTAAAGTTTGAGAAATGCTGGTCTATAAGTAAACAGACATTTGGGGTGTACCTAAGGAATGTAAGTACTCGTAAAAAGGAACACTTTACTTCACTGCATGTTGGAGAACTAGATATAATTCCTAAAGGAACCAGAATCAACACACTCTGAGAAAGAATGCCAAAATCCAGTTCTTTACATGGGTGAACAATATAAAGTATCCTTAGTAAAAAACAAAAAACAAAACCCTTTACCCATATTCATGTCTGAGAAAATTAGGTCTAAAGGCTAAGGGCTGGGGCACCTGGGTGGCTCAGTGGGTTAAGCCTCTGCCTTCAGCTCAGGTCACGATCTCCAGGTCCAGGGATAGAGCCCCACACGGGGCTCTCTGCTCAGCAGGGAGACTGCTTCCTCCTCTCTCTCTCTCTGCCTGCCTCTCTGCCTACTTGTGATCTCTGTCTGTCAAATAAATAAATAAAATCTTTCAAAAAAATAAAGGCTAAGGGCTACTGCTGTGGGGGCGCGGGTGGGATAACTATTCAAGGAGCTAAGAGATCTAGGGGGGAAATGAGCCTATTTTGACTCTGTTGGTTTGGTAATGTCAATCTCTGGGAATCCACTCAAGCATCCATACAGGACTGCTGCCAGAACAGAGGAAGGCACAACTAAACAGATAGGCATCAAGAAGAATTCTTAAAAACAGTAAGTTTGGTGGAATTTAGGGGGGTCAGAAATTACGTTCTTGGGGCGCCTGGGTGGCTGAGTGGGTTAAAGCCTCTGCCTTCGGCTCAGGTCATGATCCCAGAGTCCTGGAATCAAGCCCCGCATGGGGCTCTCTGCTCAGCAGGGAGCCTGCTTCCTCCCCTCTCTCTCTGCCTGCCTCTCTGCCTACTTGTGATCTCTGTCTGTCAAATAAATAAATAAAATGTTTTTTAAAAAAAAGAAATTATGTTCTTTGACTCATTTTATTACCTCCAGACAGTGAGAGAGAAGAGTCTGGAAATGAACTTAGAATTGGCTGCTCAAGAAAGAGAAAATCCTACAGGCACTTTTCTTTTCTTTTTTTTTAATTAAATATTTTTTTAAATTTCTTTTCAGCGTAACAGAATTCATAGTTTTACACGACACCCAGTGCTCCATGCAATGCGTGCCCTCCACAATACCCACCACCTACAGGCACTTTTCAAATCAAACCCATACCAGAAAGAGACCAGCAACTCTTAACACTTGTACTTTTCAGGTAAGAAACTTTTTCAGAGCCAGTGATACTGTCATTCAGCAGGACACTATGATAGGCCCCTTGAAAAACGTCTCTGGGCTTTGCCAAAATTTACCCTGGTAGATGTATGAGAGTCAGGAAACTCAACCTCCTCTTTCTCCGGGTAACAAAGACTAACAACAAGGCCAGAGTTGCAGCTTTTTCCAGCTCAACAAATGCTCTCCCTTCTGATCTCTCATGCTAGGACAGAACCTCACATCTCATTTCTCAGGTAAGGAACAAGTAAATTATCCATCCATTTGCTCTGCAAACACAAGACAAAAGACCCAATCATGTCCCAGTAGGTGGGGTCTCATCTGACTTCCTTCACTAATGTGTTGGGTGTCCCAGTGACATCAGATGACAGCTGCAGCTGCCTGCGCCCCCCCCCCCCCCAATGAACCCCTGTCTTGCTTTCAAAGCTTTGGTGTCAAGGTCTGGTAATGTCAGTTCTTATTCTTCCCGTCTCTTTCTCTCAAGAATGCCTAATCTCTCACCATCTGTATGGCTTCCCATGACAGAGCACTGCAGAATGTACTGGTTTTGAAGAGCTCTGAACTTGAGATGCTCAAGTGCAATCATTATCTCTTTAAGCCTCACCCCAAAGAAGATTGACAGCACATAGGCTCTTAAGACTCCCCAGTTCATCATTTCTTTTATCCCAAAGGGAAAAGAATCACCATTTAAGCTTATTTCTAACATGCTGGAAGCTGCCTTGATGATAAAAAGATCTGCTTAACTAGTCAAGGTAACGTGGGGAGGCTTTGCAGGATTATAGCTTGGATGCACTGCAAGACCCTCAGGCTTGGCAGATTTTGATGGGATTCCCAGTTGCTGAATTAACTTTGGGGATTATGGAGTGAGTCAACCAAGGAAAATGGTTCCTCTGAAAATGCAAAGGAGGGCCTTTGTTGGGTGGGGGTGGGCTGTGTGGGGTGAAGTAGCAGGGGTTTTGTGACTTCTGGTGGGTTCCAAGTGTTTTTTTCTTTTCCTCCTCTGCGGGAAAAAGTGCCTAAAACCATAGTTATCCCCCACCTTCCATTTTTCCTTTTTGATCAACTTTCCTCTCAGTTAAGATATTCCTTTGCCATAATTTACTCTGTACCCACACTTTATTACTTGCACGACAAGCCATAACCAGAACTGCTCTTCTCTTAAGATTATCATCTGTCATTGGCAATAAACTACAGTTCCTTCTGTCAGTTTCCAATAACCTAAATCCAAACCCAAATGGGGCCTAGAACTCTTTATCATATAATGCATCAAAGGGAGGGGCTTCAGCCCAGAGGAACACCCCACAAAAGGCTGCCCAAAGTGGTTGGATGTTAGCTAAGTTGGTGCTCCAGATATGTCACGTGTATAACAAGTTATTCCAAAGTGTGATGGCATAAATCAACCATTTCTAAGCTCACAGATCCTATAGATCCATGGAGAGAGCTCATCTGCTCTAGCTGGCAATGTTGATGTGGCTTGAGGATTGGGGACTGCAATCAGGCAAAGATTGTTTATTCTGTTTGGCTCTGGGCTGGAAACATTCAAATAGCTGGAGTAAGAAATCTGGGGATCCCTGGGCTTCTCTTTCTATCCTTGTACTGTCTCTCTAGCATGCCAGCTCAGGGTAGCTAGACTTCTTTCATGGTGTCTCAGGGCTCCAAAGTCCATGTCCTGAGAACCTTGACAGTGAGCAGGGGAAGCCCTATTGCCTTTTCTGATCCAGTTTTGAAAGCCAGGCAGTGACTCTTCCCTCTCACTCTATTTTCTGGAAGTAAAGCTAGGCAGCCCACAGTCAAGAAGGAAAATAGACTATTATTTTTGAATAGGAGAAAGGTAAAGGAAATTGCTGCCATGTCTCAAGCCACCACAGTTGGGCAAGAGTGGCTTGGGGAGATGTATGGATGCCAGGAAGCAATGTTGGGGAGGGGGCTGGGAGTTCTGGTCTGCCCTGATGGTCCACCCTGCCATGGGTTTGCATTTTGGTTTGTGGGAATCTGAACCATTCCAAACTCCCAAAAGTTTAAACAGTTGACCACAGGCCCTTTCAATTCTGAGGATAGAGTCAGGCATGTCTTAAGAATCTCTTCTGCTTCCCTCTGAAATAACAATTTCTGACACTGTTCTACCTAGTTAGTCCTTACAGTGGCTCTGTGGGGTAGGCATTATCACTGTGCCCATTTTTCAGATGAAGATACAGAGGCACACGAGGCATAAAAAATACTTAACATCATCTAGTTGGTACATGGATGTTATGCGCTGAATTGTGTCCCCCAAAATATATGTTTCAGTTTGAATCCCCAGTATCTCAGAATGTGACTGAATTTGGAGATAGGCCTTTAAAGAGATGATTAAGGAAAAAGAGGTTCTATGGACGGGCCCTAATCCAACACAACTGGTGTCTGTATAAGAGATTAGGACACAGACATGCATCCAGGCAAAACCACATGAATACACAGTGAGAAGATCAATGACCATCTACAAGTCAAGGAGAGAGGCCTCAGACGAAACCAACCCAACTGGCACCTTGATCTCAGACTCCCAGCCTTCATGAGTGTGAGCAAAGAGATTTCTGTTGTTTAAGGAGCCCAGTCTGTGGTACTTAGGCCCCTAGGAGACCAATGCATGGTGACACAGGAATCTGAACCCAGGTATCCTGACTCTAGCCCACATTCTCACCCATTCTACTCTGGTCTGGAAAGTGGGGGTCTCCATCAGTGATCTTCTTCCCCAAATGTCCCCACCATTAATAAAACAACGTTTTTTAAGACAGGCTGGCACTCCTTACCTGCAAGGAGTGATGCTCAGGGGAAATGGGAGGAGAAAGCAATTCAAAGTGAGGGGGAAAAACCCACTTGAAATTAGATTATTTATAATAGGACGAGGGGAGTTTTAAAGCTCCCTGGGATTTGGCTTGGAAGTTGGAGATCAAAAACAGAAGTCACAGAGCCCCCCAGAGCCTCCCTGACTTCATTACCCTGAAGTTATATAATATACAGCCTTGGCTGAACCAGGCACTAGAAATTCCTGCTGGGATACCCCTGTTCTTTTTATTAAATCTGTTTTTACAGTTGCTGCTGTGAGAGACAGAAAGTTATGGGGCTGATGATGGATGAGAATATGTTGGCAGGTGGGTGGCTCAGGATACAGACGTTGGATGGCAGACTTCTCCCAGGAAACTTTCCCTGCCTAGACTTCAGAGAGGGGACCCCAGAACTGTCCTCCCAAACTCAAGTCTTCGTTCCACCACCATTTACCCTCCCAGATCTGTCCTGAAACAAACATCATGGTTGATGTCCTATGTGCCCATGTGGGAAGAAAAGCCCTCAATGCCAAGGTCACCTCCACTAGACATCTCAAAGCTCTGCTGCTTCAAGACTGAGAGGCTGCTTCTGTTCCTTGCTGGCCAATGATGGAGGACGGTGGGAAGGGCCTGGATGTATGTCTGTGGCTGTCACGGTCTTGTGAGCTTCTTGCCTAACATCTCCGGGTAACACTTCAAAGTACTCTAGGGGTGTGTTTTCTTCTTAACTACTTGGGGGGGGCACAAATGCACTGGCACAGAACCTACCAGGCCCTCTCCATGACCTATTCTCACACCTCATCAGTGTTTGGAGTCCAGATGAAGGACTGGGTTGACTCCAGAGGAGCCTGATGAAACCAGTTTCATTTGGAACCTTGTCCCATAGGACTATAAGCTCTGAAGACTGAGGCCATTTCCATCTAACCTGGCATGCAATGCTCAGCGTGGTGCCTACAGGCTGTATGTTCCACTCAAATGTAAGGCCCACAAGGACACAGGCTTCACTGGCCTGGTTCACCATTAGTAGGTACCCCATAAATGCTGAATAAAAGAGTGGGTGAGTGGCCAATAGTTATCCTGTCCTGTGGGGGGCTGGAGGCATCTGCCAACGTGATTTGCTCCTTTCCTTCTTCCCATGTCTCAAAGAGATGCTGGAGGGAGTTCTTAGCTGCATAACCAGCACCTTGGGCTGAGCCATGCTTGGGCTCTTGGCTGAAAAGGACATCAGGAAAGTGTGATGCTGGAAAGGAGCTGATGTCCTTACAGATGTGGCTCAACATCAACTAATCAAAAGTCCTAAATGGCTCCTAGGCCTTCCAATTCCCTCTGGATAAGCAGACCCTCACTGGGACCCATTTCCTTCAGGGTGATTTTAACACAGAAACTTCCTTTCTAGTTCAGGTGCCCACTGTTTGGGTGGCCTTGGCATTAGTGGGCCAGTCTAGGCCAGCTGTTTCAAAATAGACAGAGGGCCTGGGAACTGGGAGGTCAGAGCACTTGCCAAAATGTGGCCAAGAACCTACCGTTCGTTTCAATACCCCAATCTTTTCAAGGTGCCACTCCAGCCAACCCCTACAGTTCTGCAGAAATGGCAAAGAATATAAAAGCCCATTCTGCTTGACTGTAGAGCCCAGTGGACGTTACCGGACTCAACAGAGGTTGCAGATAGTTTGGGTTATAGAAGTGTCTTAGAGAGCAGTCCGCATTTTGGATTTAAGTCTAGATCATAAGAGAGTTTGGCTCATGGGTCGGAGGAGTCCTGAGTCTCCCAGAACTTCTTAGTATCCCTGGAAGTAGACCTGTGGGAAGCACTGCCCTAGCCTAAACGCCATGATGGATTTCAGAACACAGCAGCCAGGGTGGTCAGTCAATTACTTTCCCGCAGTCAGGAATCGGAGAGACATCTCAAGGGTGTCACTTACTCAAAGATGATCAACACTCATGGTGGGAGGCGCTGGGCCACCTGCTCCAGCCCTGTTCTCGTCAGCGCTCATATCTATGCATTGGAGGAAGACCAACCTTCCCTGGAAACTCACCAGAGGCGAACTGCCTCCACCCTCATCACACTATTGAAATTGCTTATCAGATCTGTGGACACCTGGGAGATGGGAATGCACTACAGGAGAGAATCATGTTAGTAGCCTGTGCCAAGACAAACAAGGGTGATGTGGGAGGAATGAATGCAAAGAATCTCATACCTAAATACAGGACAGGGTGGTGCATGGGAAAAATACCTGGAGACTGAGCAGCTCAAAAGTTCCTATGAGCCAAGAGTGAGAGCCAAGATGCCTGGGTGGGACAGTCGGTTGAACTTCTGACTCTTGGTTTTGGCTAGGGTCATGATCTCAGTATCATGAACTCGAGACCTGGGCTGGGCTCCATGTTTGGTGCAGAATCTGGATCCCACTCTGGGGTGGAGACACTGACAATGGGTTAACATTCAAAGGTGGGACAGGTGTCTTGAGACAAAGTTCCAGAGGAGCAGTTGGGTGAACTGAGAATGAGGGAGGAGTTCCCATTTTGAACTAAAACCTGAGGGTCCGTCTGAAGGGTCCATCTGAGATCTGACTTTCATTATTTTGTTTTCATGTTTCATTTGTCTTTTTTTTTCTTTTCAGCGTAACAGAATTCATTGTTTTTGCACCGCACTCAGTGCTCCATGCAATACGTGCCCTCCTTAATACCCACCACTCTCCCCCAACCTCCCATCCCTCCGCCCCTTCAAAACCCTTAGGTTGTTTTTCAGAGTCCATAGTCTCTCATGGTTTTCTCTCATGACTTTCATTATTGATTAAGGAGGGAAGAGATCTATTTTGTTTTGGCAGATAAGGCAGAGAAATGGGACCAGTTGCTGCGCAGTCTAGGGAGGGATATTTGAGTTGAATACTGTAAGAAAGAAATCTTCCAAGAATTCATAATGGGAGCACTTTGCAAAACTGTAAGCTCTGCATCACTGAATGACAAGCCATTGAGGGTGGATGGGCACTTGATTGTGATGTCTGTTCTTCCATCAGTCAGTTGCCAAACTGATACCCAGCATTGTTTAGGTGCTGGGGATATACCAGAAAGCAGTATCAGTGAACCTGCCTGCCCCTGGTGACAGTCATATCCCCTGGGATGAGGGCGTATAATAAATAAATATATAGTAAATTATATAGCATGTTTATGATGATATGCACTATGAAGAAAAATGAGGCAGAGAAAGGAGATTGAGAGTTCTGAGTGGGGACATGTGTAAACATTTTAGCATGATGACCAAGGAAGATCTAACAAGAGGAGACATTTGAATAATGCACAAGGGACATGGGAGAGTGAGCATGTGGATGTCTGAGGCAGGAGTGTTCCTGAAGGGAGGAAGAACAGGTGCAAAGGCAGGGGCATGGGGAGATTTGTGAAACAGTGGGGAGGCCAGTGAGGCCAGAGAACAAAGTGAAGGGCAAGTTCTAGCAGATGAGGTCAGAGGGCCCTGGAGGCTAGCCATTATTTGGCTTTCACTCTGAGTGTGACAGGAGCCTAATGGAGAGCTTACGCTGAGTGGTGATACACTCCCCCTTAGACCTTCAAATGTCATTCTGGCTGCTCTGTGGGGGCACAGAATGGAAAGCATGAAGAAAAAAACAAGGAAACCACCCAGGGGCCTATGCAGCAATCCTGAGGAGGGACGATGGTGGCTTGTCCAGGACAGCAGCTGTGGAGGTGGGGAGAGGTGGTTGGATTCTGGATGTATTCTGAAGGTATATCCAAGAGGTTTTCCTGATAGTCTGGACATGGATTACGGGGTCTTGAGTCACCAAGGATGACTCCAAGGTTTCTTTTAGCCTCTCCAAATATGGACATACCATTTACTTATAAGAAAGACCATGGGAAGAACAGATTTGCCGGAAGTCAGGAGTCCAGGTTTGAACATATTTGAGATGTCCTATAGGTGACTGGGGATGGGGGTCTAGGATCACTAGCATGTGGGTGGCATTTAAAGCCACAAGCTTGGAAATGAGTGTGGAGAGAAAAGAGAACTGATCAGAAGACAGAGCACTCTGTTTTTTTGTCCAGTGGGGACATGAGGATAAACTGAGGAGACTGAGGGGGAGTGGCGGGGAGGTGAGCCAGGGCTGTGTGGAGCCTGGAAGCCAAGGAGAAGAAGTCTCCCCAGGAGTGAACAACTCACTGATGTTACAGCAAATGAGAAGGCTTCCGATTAGCTTCAGATTTAGCTACTTGGAGGTCACTGTGACTTTGATGAGACCAGTTATAGGGAAGTGAAGGGGCACACGCCTGATTTGAGTGGGATCAAGAATCTATTCAAGGGATACTATACTGGGAGAAAATTTGCACTGAGAGGTGTGCCTTTGAACCCTCAGATTCTACATTCTTATTCTTTTCACTCAGGAAGAAGTTTTGGTTTGTGGAGAGTGGCTGAAGAGGCATAAACTACCTGAATTCCCAAAGGTCCAAAAGCCTTTGGAGAAGGTATGGCGTAGACAAAGGCTCAGGAGTAGTCAGGTAAATTTCCCCATGTCATTCTGGCCTCCAGTAGCTTTATGGGTGAAAATGGCAGTAATCATTTGTGCATGGGCCATTTCTGTCTGGCCATCCCTGATTGAGCTATCAGGAATCCTAGGTGAGATATCAGACTGATCACTGTTTACAAAGAATCTGTGAACATGCAGCAATCATTTCCTTTCCTCTTTGTTCCAAGAACCAGGTCAGTGATGGATTTATCCAACATTTTAAAGGTGGGAAAACAGGCAGAGAAGCATAGATTCTTGCTGTAGAGATAGCCTGGCTAAGACTAGCCTTTTATCTTAAACTTATCCACAAACCTACTGAATTTGCAGGTAGGTGTGTGTGTGTGTGTGTGTATGTGTGTGTGTGTGTGTGTGTGTGTGTGTTGGTGATACTTACCACAAAGGATTCCTGCTGAAAGGAAGTCACTTACATTTAGGGCTGTCATGTGTACTAATTCCCTCTTCCTCTTATATTTCTTGAAAAAGGAATTTAGTATCTGTAAAAACAGTATCTTCCTCCCCTGAGAGCAGGAAAGAGGCTCCTATCCTCTCCATGGTGTATTTCTGTCATAGCTAATCTCTGTCCATATCCCATCAGTATCAACCATTTCCACGCACATAAGCTGGGCTTCCAAACCCCAGCATCTGCAGCTTTGCCACAACATTCTCCACTCTACATTCACATGGGCCAGGCTGGAAGTGCTGGGGAGCCGCACCTCTGAGGAACAGCCCTAATGGGCTAATGGGAGTAGGTATGAACATACCCCCACTCTCTCACTGTTGGGGTAAAATGCTGATGTGCGTGTTTCCCACCATCTCCCAGAGTTTTCCCATAGGATTGAGTCCCAGCTATCTAGGACAGTAACCTGCTTGACAGCACACCCATGGGTACTTCTTTATCTCCTTTGTCTCTCTCACATTCCGATTTCCTGGGGTCCAGTTCCAAAATAAATTACTTGCTCTTGAATCTTTGTCTAAAGATCTACTTCTAGGGAATACAAAATTGGACACGGGGGAAAGGTTCCAAGATTTGGTGTTCCTGTATTCTGTGTCATTCCCTGTCATGGCCATTCCCACTAGGAAGCAGGATGTGGCATAGAGGACATGGATTAGAACCATGAATGGATCAGGTAGGAGCCCGATTCAGCTCAACCATTCTCTCTCTAACCAGAGTTCTCTCATCTTTAAAATGAGCGGGATAGGCTCGCTCATCACTAAAGACATTTTCAGTATTCACATTCTACATCTGAAGAAGAGAAAGGAAGCTAGAAGATCCCAATCTATTTCTGTGTAAGTGAAATAATATTTGATAAAAACAAACAAGGACCAAAAAACCCAAAAGAACAAAACCCAAAAAGGAAAAAAAAAAAAAAAAAGAGGAGGAGGACAATGGAGGCTGAGAAAGAAGAAGAAGAAAAGAAAAAGAAAAGAAAGAATAAGAAAAAAGCATCAACTTTCGGGAAAAGTTTTATTTCATCAGAACTGAGCAACTGACTATAGCTGGCTTATAAGAAAAACAAACATTTTTCCACCTGAGTTTCCTGTTATGCGATCCAACACCGGCATATTGACTCAGTGAACATAAATCAAGGATCCACAGTTATGATCAAGATGAACAAATACTTGTTCAATTTGATGGCAAACACCACAAAGTTCACTTACTGTTACCTCCTTCACCAAGTCAGGAAAAGACAGAGACCCCCAAACCAAATGCTTTTTGATCTCCAAGTTCTTTTTCAGAGATAGAAAATTCTATTATTTACACGTCACTTCCGCGCGCCCAGGTAGACGTCAGTGTTGGACGCAAACAGCGACGGTGTGGCTTGCTGGTAAAGTTTCGTCTCGGTTCCCTCCTTATGAACCATGGAGAGTGACTTTTATCTGCGTTACTACGTGGGTCATAAGGGCAAATTCGGCCACGAGTTTCTGGAGTTTGAGTTCCGGCCCAACGGGAAATTGAGATATGCCAACAACAGCAATTACAAAAATGATGTCATGATCAGAAAAGAGGCTTATGTACATAAAAGTGTAATGGAGGAACTGAAGAGAATAATAGATGACAGTGAAATTACCAAAGAGGATGATGCCTTGTGGCCTCCCCCTGACCGAGTGGGCCGGCAGGAGCTTGAAATTGTCATTGGAGATGAACATATATCTTTCACAACATCAAAAATTGGTTCTCTTATTGATGTCAATCAATCCAAGGATCCAGAAGGCTTACGAGTATTTTATTATCTTGTCCAGGACCTGAAGTGTTTGGTCTTCAGTCTTATTGGATTACACTTCAAGATTAAGCCAATCTAGATTGAAAACTGATGTGGACACAAGGGGGGTTGGGAGTACCTGTTTTTAATTACCATTATCAGGAAATCTTTGTGTATATCAGGGCAATATTTTTTTTTATAAACCATAAATGACTGTCTTTAATAAATATATAGCAAAAGGCAAAAAAAAATTCTATTATTTACATATAATATACATGGGGATAACCTGAAGAGGGGGAAGATAACTTCATGTAGACTACTTGAAATGAAGGAAAGATGCATAAAAAGGCTGCACTTAGATTTTATCTTGAAAAATAAAATAGAGACCTAAGGTTTCCTTAAAAATTTATGTTCTAAGAACAACCATGCCCTGTTATAATGAATGAGGGAGGGATCTAGTGTTGGTTGTTCCTTAGTGTAATTATCCCATAACGCAGTAGAAAGCTCACAATAACAATGCCCCTTCATGTCCACTTTTCCACAACAATACAGAGAGTTTGGGGTAAAATATTTAAGGGTTTTTTCCAGTTTTCCAAGTCTCTAATCCTAATCCTTCATTATTTGAGTCATTTTCTTTATAATGATATAGAACCTGTGTCATCATCCTTGTCTATGTTCATCCTCAATTGTGAGGTCCTCATTTAGTGATGCTTTTGTGTATGGGGTGTAAGCAGTTCTCCAACACATCAGCTTAATGAGATTTGCATTTCTGTGGGATGATACTCTGTCCAACAAATAGCCATGAACTGGACAAAAAGACTGATATAATGGGTGGAAAGAGATGCTTCTGTTAAGCAGGGAAGGGTGGATGAAGGGGGCTTGCTTTTTTCAAGTGCTCAATTCACTAGTGAATATTGTGTGTTTTAACAACTCTGTTTCTCTATGCAAATCGCTTAACAGCAGGGCCTCAGGTAATGAATCTGATACATAGATCAGTGAGGACCCCTGGTTCCATTATTCATTGTACTCTCTTTGTCTACTTAAAAAATATCATTCTTCTTCCTTTTTAAAGCCTTATTGTTACATGGTGATTCCATAGAAACTATAAAAGGATTCCTGAAAAATGGACCAAGTGTTGCTAATCTTCAAAGAAAAGCTATTGACTTAGTTATGCTTCTTCATTGAAGTGTGTGTGTGTGTGTGTGTGTACATAAGACACCCGCAAATGGCACAGATACTGAAGGATCAACTTTAACTCATGTTGTAGAATAATGCACTGGGATCTTGAAAAGGGTACAATTCACTTGGCTGTTAACCATTTACCAACCTGTAACTTCACATTGCTTGTTGCCTTAAATGTGTATTTAAGTCTCACACTGACAACGGATACTCACAAGTGTATGTATTTCTTCTGCACCCTCACCCCCATATCACCATCACCAGAAAGAGCGAATAAATGAAGAATCCATTTGGACAGCCAAGTTTAGGAGTTTACTAGAGCTTATCATCTGCACACTTCAATAGCAAAACTGAAGGACTGCCACAGGAGTTCAAAGAAGAAATGTGTCCAGCTGATGACATCAGGGAAGGCTTCTTGCAGGGGGTGACACTGAATAGAGCCCCGAAAAACAAAAACGACTTGCACTTTCAGAATTGAGAGATGGTGTACAGTGAACAAAGAGAAGAAAGGCATTTCAGCTAGAAGGAACAACATATACGTATACACTTGTCCAGAGGTGATAAAATGGGGACAGACACAACAAGCTGTTCAATTCTGCTGAAATATGGATAGGTGAGAGACATCCAGAAATGGGAAATGGCCACCAGGATGTGACCATGGAAGATGGGCCTTGCAGGTTAAAGATGACATCAGAGAGAAGATTCAGGAGGTTAGTCAATGTGAAAATGGATTTGAGGATAAAAAGCTAAAAGGCAGAAAGATGGGGTGAGATGAGAGACTATGGACTCTGAAAAACAACCTGAGGGTTTTGAAGGGGCACGGGGTGGAGGTTGGGGGAGCCAGGTGGTGGGTATTATGGAGGGCATGCATTGCATAGAGCACTAAGTGGTGTAAAACTATGAATTCTGTTATGCTGAAAAGAAATGAAATTTAAAAAAAAGAAAAAAGAAAAAAAATAAATAAAAACATCAAACATCAAAGCTGGAAAAAAAAAAAAGGAAAGATGGGGTGAGGAGACTCTGGCAGACCAGCTGCCCAAGAGTCTCCATCTGCATTAGATGGTGTCAGTGAACTTGAAAGGAAGGGACAGATACAGGAAATGCTGTGATGGAAGAATCAAACAGATTTGACAACAGGCTGGATGTGGAGTGTCTGCCATGAGGCCAAGGCTTAAAGCGTGAGACAGAACCCAAGGGATACACACTCAGGGCACCTGAAGAACTCAGGTGGGATGGTGGGATGGCTAATTTCACATGTCAACTTGACTGGGCCTAGATATTTGGTTACACATTATTTCCAGGCATGTCTACAGGGGTGTTTCTGGATAAGACTGCCCTCCCCAATATGGGTGGGCCTCATCCAATCTACTGAAGGCCTGAGGAGAATAATGAGCTGGGAAAGAAATAATTCCTTCTTTCTGCCTGTCTTTGGGTGAGGACACTGGTTTCTTGCCTTCAGACTTGGCCTTGGACTGGAACTTACACCAATGGCTTTCATGGGTCCCAGGCCTTTGGACTTGGACCATACCATCAACTTTCTTGGGGTCTCCAGCTTGTTAACTCACCCTGGAGATCTTGGGAATTCTCAGCCTCCACAATCATGTGAGTCAATTCCTTACAGTAAATCACTTTATAGATGTGTGTGTGTGTGTGTGTGTGTGTGTGTTGGGGAGTGGGAGTGGGAGAAGGAGGTGAGTCATATCTTATAGGTTCTCAAAAAGTATCTTTGAGTTGACTCATCTTACTGGTGATTTCCTTTAAGACAACTGTCTGGACCCATTCAACTTGTCCATCTCTCCTTCATACCTACATATTTGTTCACTAATTCATGAAAGGGGCCTGAGAGGCTGCAGAAGGGAAGGACTGACATGTGAACCAGGTACAAAGCACAGCTTAGTAACACACTGTGCCCATACACACTGGAAAGGCCAAGGGAGGCTGGACTCAAAGCACAACAGAGGGTTTCAGTTCATAGTTTGACAGTTACTAGTTGTATGTGTGGACAAGCCACTCCCCCCAGCATCAGCCCACCCATCTGTTCCGGTCATTTTTCTGTGGTTCATGACCTTTCCTGGCTTTCTTCCTTCTACACCCTCAGTCCCACATGTCCTATGCCCCCTCTGATCTCCCTCCTACACATAAGGCACATACAAATGCCTTTTATTTTTATTTATGGACAGAGAAGAGGTTAGTTAGCATACTTCCCTAGGCTCTAAAAATTCACTCCTCAATGTAATATGAATCCCATTTGCAAAGCAATTGTTCAAATTCAAATTTACAGAGAAATCTTAGAGCTTCATTGGAGCTTGAAATCCCTTATAAGAAATGTGTTTCTGGGGACACCAGGGTGGCTCAGTTGGTTAAGCAGCTGCCTTCAGCTCAGGTCATGATCCCAGCGTCCTGGGATCGAGTCCCACATCAGGCTCCTTGCTTAGCAGGGAGCCTGCTTCTCCCTCTGCCTCTGCCTGCCACTCTGTCTGCCTGTGCTCGCTCTCTTGCTCTCTCTCTCTGACAAATAAATAATTAAAATCTAAAAAAAAAGATAAAAAAAAAAGAAATGTGTTTCTGCATTTCAGCACCGAACAATTTTCAAACAGTCTGAGCTATGGGATAAAAAGTAAGATCAATACCCACTTCCATTACTTCTGTAGGCGCGGCCTGCACCATTCTCAACCAGAATCATCCCTGTTGTAAGAAGCTCTGTTCAGTGACAGAAGTTCCCCTCCCCCACGCTGGAAGCCCTAAGTACTCAGCAGGTAGTAATTAGGACAAGACAAGTCCACACACACCAGTGAGCAGCATGTTCATGTGGAACCCAAGCAGGCAGCCTGCCCTCTATTCTGCCCTGCTCCCCAGAATAACTCTCAAGGAGAGGAGTCTGCTGAGCACAGAGCTCCGGGTATATCACAGAGCCACTTTCTTTCAGGGACAGAAAATGGAGGACTGGCTAGTTTGGCCTGCTCTCCCTTGCTGGGCCAAACAGCAAGCCCAGCTGGGGGCATCAGGAGGCCCCACCTACTGCCAGGCTAGGAATTGGAACTGGGTGTCAGAACTGGCTTCAGAGAGCGGGCACAGCTGTTCACAGCAAGAACAGGTGAGGGGCTGCCTCTTTCCTTCACAGCCCACTAAACCTCGTGCTGCTGCTTCTAGCCATCATTCAGTGGACATCTGGGGAAAAAGCAGCCTGGTAGGTAGAGTTTCCTTTTCCTTTTCAAGACTATTAGGGGGTACTCGTTTTCTTTGGCTTGGTTATTTCACCAGACTGATTCGTGGGGAAAACTGAAGTTCTGGCAATTTGGGGGTTGTGAGTTGCTGGAGAAGAGGATGAAACATCAAGTCTCTAAACAGAGACTCTACAGGTGGATGTCAGAAAGCCTGTGCTGGGAAGAATATCTTTTCAAAATGAAGACAGCATGGTTTTGGCTCCAGATGTGCAAGTCTGGCAATAATGCGAATGGCACGCTTATGGAATTGGACCTGCATCTCCTAATGATAGTCAATATAAATTGCTAAAAGTCCTAAGAATCAGCTGATGTCAGCTTCAAAAACTCCCATGTTGCTGTTACATTCTAACACCAAAGCTATATTTTGCAGGAAGAAAGAAAGGAAAGAAGAAAGAAAGGAAGAAAGGAAAGAAGGAAGGGAGGGAGGAAGTGGGGCAGGGGGTTGGGGGGCAGGAGGAAGGGAAGAAGAGAGGGAGAAAGGAAGAAGAAAAGTAAAAAAAAAAAAGAAAACTTTTTTGCAGAGAAAGCTTAGTAAAAGTTCTAACTGGAAACAGACGATTTAGGCAGTGGATTTAAGTGTTACAAAAATTATAGAGAAAAAACTAGAAAAAAACACAGGGTGAAAGTCCAAACATTAGACAGCTGTTGTTGAACTGGGTGAGTATGGGGCTTTAATTAAATCTGGTCAATCAAGCACTTCATACAGTGTCTTGGGGTTCCCAAATCTAGGACCACTGCAGGATTCAGTCAATGAAGTCAATGCGGTCTGTTGCTTTTACCTGGTATTATCTGCCTGTCAAAAGTCAGATGCCACAGGAAGCCATGCAGGGAGGTGGGAGCATGGACTTTTCTGTGAAACAGGTGTGGGCCGAATGCTTACTCTATCACTTCCTGACAAATCCCTGATATCTCTGAACCTGCTTTGTCATTTACCAAATGGGGGTAAATTTTACTGTATTAGTTACCTACCGTGTATAACAAACTATCCCCAAACATAGCAACTAAACACAAAAAACCCATTTATTATCTCATGGAGTTTTTGAGGATTCAGAATTTGGAAGTGGCTCAGCTGGGTCATTCTGACTCAAGGTCTCACTGGGTTGCAGGGAAGATGTTGGTTGGGGCCACAGTCACCTTACGACTTACAAGAGTGGAAGGAGCTGCTTCTAAAGTGGCTCAGTCACAGGGCGGGTACACTGGTGCTGTTGGCAGGAAGCCTCAGTTACTCCCCACTCTGACCTCAACACAGGGCTGCTTGAGTGGCCTCACAACATGGCTGTCTCTTCCCCCAGAACAGGTGATCCAAGAGAGAAAGGGAGGCAGAAGCTCTCATGCCTTCTACGGCCTGACTCCAAAGTCACCCTGCCTTTTCCACAATAGACTATTGGTTACATGGGTTGTCCTTGTTCAGGATGGGAGGGGAACAAAGAGGCCTGAATACCTGGAAGTAGGATGCCATCTTGGAGGCTGGCTACCACATTTGTCAAATGTCATTTCTCAAATTAGAGGTAACTATAACCTGATTGTTTTTATGAGGAACAAACAAGAAAATGTACAAGTTGTGCCCTGTGCTCAGTAAAGCCTGTCCCCTTTCACTACAATTTAGGCCAGGTTTCATCTGAGGGAGACTAAAACTGCAGGGTCTGCTCAGTTTAGGCACCACAGAGAGAGTCTGGAAAGTAGGTGAAGCTCAGCCTGAATAGAAATCTGTCAAATTACAACTCAAAAGTGACACCTGAGAGATGACTGTGAGAAGCAGACAAAGGGGCCTATGTATAGACAGTCCTGGTTTCAAATATTCTGACCTGTTGCTCATAATAAACCACCAGACCACCCAAGCAAATTCCAAATTTTCAGCACCTGAATGACTTCCCAGTTTAACTCTTGGACCTGGAAGTGGCACAAACCTTGGTCAGACCAAGTATTCCAAAATGGGTGTGGGAGGAAGGGGAAAAGGGGCCCCTGAGTTGGGTAGGCAAATACTTGGGCTTGGAACTAGCTAATCAGAAAGGCCACTGCAAGAGGAGAATGTTGAGAATTTGAAGGATAAAAGGATTTGGAAAAGACAAAGAGAAGAAGGTTGCTAAGGCTAATGGATTGTATATCTTTCAGGAATGGAACTGAGGCTGAGCAAAAAGGGGGTACTTTGATGATTTTGATGTGAGGATACAGAGCTGGTGAGAAATGAGGGAGGGTAGGGGAAGTCCTTGGGGGAAATTCCTCAGAAGGAGCAACTACAGGTTTTGAGCCAATATCCAAAGGCAGATATGGTAGGATCTCACACTTGGGTGGTATTAGAGATGTTGCCCCTGTGGCATTAAGCTGGTTTAGAACCATTTAACACCTTGACAGACCTAGGTTAACACGCAGATTTCTGATCCTTTTCACCCTCTGTGACATCTCACCAGGAAAAGTGCCCCCTAGAACACTGTCCTGATTGTAGCCAAACCCCTCACTAGGACCTTGAGCCGGTCCTGCCTCACCCCTAGCTCTCCACCCAGAAACACTGGTTTCCTTTCTGTTCCCCCAAGTTGCCCCTTTGTTCCCATCTCACAGCCCTTGCACGAAGTTCTCTGCCTGGAAATGTTCTAGCTCTTTACCAATCTGGCCTCAGCCCCGAAGAGTCCTTTGTTCCCTGCAGCATGTAAGGTGGTCCCATTCTAGCCCCTCACTCTCTGTTAGTCACCAAGGTTGCTCTATTTTAGTATCTTCAGACTATTTTCACCTGAAACTACCTTGTTGATTTAATGTGTGCTTGTTCCTCATCTGTCTTCCCTCAGCTGGAGTATAAGCAACACAAAGGCTTAGGGGCCCATCCAGTCGTATAATCATTTTCCCAAGCACTGAACTATCGCTCAGGAAATGATCAAATGGTTGAGTAAGTGACTGGATCACACTGGTGCTGTCCAGGGCTACCCTTTGTGGGATAATGCCACCGGCGTCCCAGGGCTTCTTCAGAAATCCTTCCACAGACTTGGAATGATGGGGCTCATTTGCACACCCGGCTCAGTGGGAACAGGGCACCAAGAACAGTCACAGTTGGCACCCTAGGAATTCACAGCATTTTCTTGGGTTATGCCCATGCACGGTTCCAAGGGTGGCGATAACACACTTAATTCCAGAATGAGCAAACAATTCAATGAATGACCACAAAAGAACTAAAGGGAAAATATGTCTGGAGACTGAAAGCTCCAGGAACCCTCTTCTTTCTTCTATTGGAAAAAGGACTTACCTTTCAAACAATGGCTAGATGGTTTGACACCAGTCAGCCCACTTGGGCAAACAGGTATATAGACGCCGCCCACCCCCCCCCCCCACAGGGTGTGGTTCCAAATACAAAGTCAGTTCTGGACTATTTATAGAGTTCATTGATTTCCATGTCTGGTGGTGCTTGCTTGACCGCTGTACACTAAAAGCCCCCAAAACCACCTCAGAAATACCCACTATGGACCACCCCCCTCACTGCTTTATTCTTTGGAAAAGGACAGAAATTAGGGAATGCAAATTTAGAAACATAAAAAGTCAGCATCTGGGGGTGCCTGGGTGATTCAGTCAGTTAAGCGTCTGCCTTTGTCTCAGGTCATGATCCTGGGCTCCTGGGATTGAGCCCCGCATCGGGCTCCTTGCTCAGCAGGGAGCCTGCTTCTCCTCCTCCCTCTGCCTGCGGCTCACCTTGCTTGTGCTATCTCCTTCTCTCTCTGTCAAATAAATAAATAAAATCTTAGGAAAAAAAAGGCAGCATGTACCACCATCCCCCATTGAGTGACCTGGCTGGACAGTTGGGAACTTTCAGTGGGCAGATGCTATGGCATGGCCACGTGTGCTCAGAACAAAACCCCACAGAATTTTGGGCCAGGCCTAGGCAGGACTAGGGAAGTCAGCCCCAATCCTGGCCAGTCAGGGCCAGAGACTTAATGATTCATAAGGATCCTTTTGCTTCTAAATCACACATGGGTTTGTTCAGCTCTCCCTGGCAGTATCTGGCAATCCAAGCTAGGGCCAAGGGGAGGCTAAGAAGGCCAGAAGCTGAACTTAGCACTTGGGTAAAAGCAATAGATTTTCTGCCACATTTTGGCTCACAGCTTTGTGCAGAGAACACAGAGGCTTCTCTCAGGAAGATTCCTGTGGGCCTTCAACCTGGCCTCTGGGCCTTCACAGGTTGCACAAACAAAACCAAGCCACCCAAGGGCTCCAAAAGAAACTTGGTTCTAAAAAGGAAACTGACATATCACAAGGGACATGCTTGGGCTTTGCCTCCCCGGGTCAAGTAAGAGCCCACCTGGCTATCCCTCTCAATCTTTTCGCCTTTTCCCTGAAACAGAGTAGACTCCTCTAAAAGAAAGAATATAGGCCAAGGGTAGAATGGGCTGCACAAATCAATCAGGGGCAGCCCCAATCAATGTGGGGCAGTGGGAGGGCCAGCTTTATGCTGCTCTGTTCTGTGGAAGCACACTGCACCCTAGCAGTGGTACGAGAGAGTCCCGACACCCATTTCGTCCCACAACACGCTTCAACCCCTGCTGTTGTCAGAGCATGTATAAATGCAGCTCAGAACAGAGTCTCCCTTGCTGAAAGGAGACATCATCTGGTTTTTCACTCACAGACAGCACCCCAGGCTGCTGGTCTCAGCACTTCCTATAAAAAGTTCTAAAACAGAAGGACTTAAAGGAAACCCCATACATGGGACACTTCGAGACCACAGAGAAGAGCTATCTGACAATCTGGGAGGGCCCCTTCCTTCAATCACAAAATGTGTTTTCCTACAACCTTCCACCATGAGAGACCTCCTCACATTACTTTCCTCTGCTGGTTTTTGTTCCTCGAAGATTAAGGATACAAATTCTAGAAGGAGATGTCCTAGTTCTGAATCCCAACTCTGCTATTCCTGTTGTGTGGTCTGGGGCCAGTTTTCCCACCTCCCTCTTTGGGTTCAGTTTTTGCATCTGTAAAATGAGAAAGACAACAGCCACTCCATGGGGTTGATGGAAGCATGCACTGAGTTATATGTATATCTATAAAATTTTATATTAACTCAGATGAAAAACCAATAAGATGAGCTATTAATACTAAAACTGTCTTTAATTGAAAATAAAAATAGATGGTAGCTGGAAGCAGAAGAATGTTATGTATTATTAAAAAGCAAAAAAGGAAAAAAGGCAAAGATGCTATGGGGAACCTAGAACCCATGTTTTTAGCAGCTGCATGTTGCAGTGATCAGAGACAGAGAAAGGAAACAGAAAAAAAAGATTCATTGTATAATGACCAAGATCTTGACATGATGAGGGCCAGGGGTCTCATGCTTACAGTTGACCGAGGCCTGAGTCCCCCTGCAGAGGGGGGCTACTGCATCAAGTACCCTAATTCTTATTTTCCATGCCCCAACGTGATCTTAGGGGGAAAAAAGTCACAAATAAAGCACACTGAAGCCATTTTCTTCCGAATCACTTTGCGAGTGGCAGCTCATGTATATCCACTATGGGGAAAGAGAGTTCCCCTTCCTGCTGTGTAAACATAAGCCACCCCTTGGTTGAGTCAGGGGGAGGAAAGCCCCAGGCCACTCTCTACTCCAATTGACTTTGCCTGTAAAAGCCAGACATTTGGTACATGAGCTCTCCTCTTGCCCCAAACGGTCTGCACGCTATCTGGAAAGGTTAATGACATTTGTTTATTTCTCACTTGGAGATTCAGGCTCAGGTCCAGTCTTAAGGTTTCCATTTAAATGCAGAGTGATATTTCCCCTGCAGGAAAGAGCAGCTGGATCAGGAGGGCATAAATGTCTTACTTCACATAAATAAAAGGAGATTGGCCTGGAATAGAAAAGAGTGAACTATAAAAAGTGTTTGGTCACATTAAAAAAAAACAGGGGGCAAAAAAAAAAATCCACAAAATTTTCCTTGGTTGCTTCCTCCTGCTTCCCCAGTTTTCAAGTTGCAAACTGTGTCCTGATGAATTACCAAGTCGAGACAGGGCTCACTGGGAACTGAGAGAACCTGGAATAAAGACAACCCTATGGTACCACAGCCTAGTATGACCTGATATAATATCCCAGCTCTATCTGGACCCAGGGTAGGTACGGGAAAGGAAATGACAGAGAAAATGATGGGTCCAGCCATACCACAGTAAATGCTGGGGATTTCAACTGTTCTTATCTGACTTCACCAAACACAAGATCATGACCACCAGGGGTCTACGGAGCTCCCAGGTGTTGCTTGTAAATTCGCAAAGATGGAGGTTGACATAAGATGGGCAGTGCCATCCAGGACTCAGGTCTCACTGCATCTAAAGTCCTAGAAGGAGCTAATCAGGGCTTTCACTGAAGTGACACCAATAGGCGCAGTGGCTCTCTAAGACAGTTAGGCTGGGCTGCTCAGGCAGGCTGAGTAGGGCTGTTAGTGACAAAAGCTGGCCGGCAAAGTGGCTGGTGAGTAACAGATGGCTGATCAGACTTTGAATTACAAAAAATAAAACCTCACAATGTATTTTGGCCCCCTTACCAAGTTTCTGGATCTGACATACCAGAGTAGACTTTAGAATACATTAGATAATAGTCTGGCTAGTCTTTGAAAACAAACCCTCCTCAGTTGTCATGACCAATTCGTACTTGTTAGTATCGCCAGGCCCCATTTACATGGATCACGACCAAAATCCTGAATCTTCCATGATTTATCTCATTCTGTCACTGCCATTTTTAATTCATCAGTAAATCCTCTCGGCACCATCTCCAAAAATATTCTGTGTCTAACAACCACTTCTTATTGTTGTTACTGCCCCAAATTCAACGCATGCTTCCCCACAGACCTGCCTAACTCGTTTCCCTGCCACCATCTGTCTCCATAGGTTGCCTTTTCCCCCAGGGTAGTTTGAGTAAATTTCCCAAAGTATAAATTCGGTAATGCACTCTATAGCCTACATTCTCCAATGGCTCCCCATTTCACCCAAATTCCACCATGATCTGATTCCAACCAGAGCTCTCTCTCAGCCACACTGCCTTTAGTAGGCTCTTCCAAATGGACCCCTTTCCTGACCCACACACATGCCACATTTATGTCTGTCTGAACACCCACTACTCTTTCCCAGATTTGCATATGGAGTTGCCTTCATGATTTGGGGTTCCTCTGACACCCTTCTCTGGACCACCCTTGCCAAAACTCCTCCTCTACCTTTCCCACCAGTCACCCCATATTCCAATGCACTGTCTTCAGGAACTTCTTGTTTTGTATTATTACATCATCATTTATTGGTTTACTTGCTCTTTGCCTGGTTTCCTACTGGTCTATGAGCTCTAGAAAGGCAGGAAACTTTCCTCTCTTGTTGACCTCCGTAGGCCCTGTGCCTATACATAACAGGCAGTGAATGGATCCAAGAATTGAAGTCCACGTAAAAATCACTAATTAGATTTCATGACTATGTCTCAAGTTCTTCCTGAAGAGTTTCTGCTGTTTCAATCCACCTTGCCTTTGGGGTTCTTGGTGGCAAGTTGGGACATTCATCCCTGCATCTGTCTAAGCCCGAACACCTATCAAACAGTTCCTGAGCATGTTTGTGCCAGGCCAGGGGGCACCGTGAACTGTATTTCTGATTCATATATCCATCCTCCCCCGCCCCACATCAGTGTATCAGTCATTCATCAAAGGTCGATGGAGTGCTTACCATATGTGGGTAGCACTCTTGGTGCTGCAGATACAGCTGGAATTAGGTGGAGCCTGGCCGGGCCCTCAGGGAACTCCCACCATGCATCATGATTCCCTAATGGCAGGAAAGAGTTTCCCTACAATTCTGCAGCCTCCTCCTGCATCTCATGGTGGATGGGGATGGTGGTGGTCACTGCATACACACTTATGGCTCTGCTTGGCATTGGTGCATCCTTATTCTACCCTGTAAGCTTGGCAGACCAACCTTTTACACTGTCCTAGGGCAAGAACTGTCTATCTGCTTATGGGGCATGTTCCCTCTGTTCAGAGAGACTCAGATGTTCAAAACAGTGCCCAGAACCAATCTTCATTGTGGATGGTACCATTTTCTTCATGGAGTGGAAAACAGAAGTATTTTCTCACTCACACTGAACTATCAACACTTACAAAGGGACTTTTCCTGGAAGCCCTTTATAAATCAGTATTTCTTTTTTTTTTTAATTTCTTTTCAGCGTAACAGAATTCATAGTTTTTGCACCACACCCAGTGCTCCATGCAATGCGTGCCCTCCACAATACCCACCACCTGGCTCCCCCAACCTCCCACCCCCCGCCCCTTCAAAACCCTCAGGTTGTTTTTCAGAGTCCATAGTCTCTCATGGTTCATCTCCCCCTCCAATTTCCCTTAACTCCCTTCTCCTCTCCATCTCCCCATGTCCTCCGTGTTATTTGTTATGCTCCGCAAATAAGTGAAACCATATGATAATTGACTCCCTCTGCTTGACTTATTTCACTCAGCATAATCTCCTCCAGTCCTGCCCATGTTGCTACAAAAGTTGGGCATTCATTCTTTCTGATGGAGGCATAATACTCCATAGTGTATATGGACCACATCTTCCTTATCCATTCGTCTGTTGAAGGGCATCTTGGTTCCTTCCACAGTTTGGCGACCGTGGCCATTGCTGCTATAAACATTGGGGTACAGATGGCCCTTCTTTTCACCACATCTGTATCTTTAGGGTAAATACCTAGTAGTACAATTGCAGGGTCATAGGGAAGCTCTATTTTTAATTTCTTAAGGAATCTCCACACTGTTCACCAAAGTGGCTGCACCAACTTGCATTCCCACCAACAGTGTAAGAGGGTTCCCCTTTCTCCACATCCTCTCCAGCACACATTGTTTCCTGTCTTGCTAATTTTGGCCATTCTAACTGGTGTAAGGTGGTATCTCAATGTGGTTTTAATTTGAATCTCCCTGATGGCTAGTGATGATGAACATTTTTTCATATGTCTGATAGCCATTTGTATGTCTTCATTGGAGAAGTGTCTGTTCATATCTCCTGCCCATTTTTTGATATGATTATCTGTTTTGTGTGTGTTGAGTTTGAGAAGTACTTTATAGATCCTGGATATCAACCTTTTGTGTGTACTGTCATTTGCAAATATCTTCTCCCATTCCGTGGGTTGCCTCTTTGTTTTGTTGACTGTTTCCTTTGATGTGCAGAAGCTTTTGACCTTGATGAAGTATTTCTTCTCCCATATTCTGTGACCCTTACTTTGCTTTATTTTCTTCATAGCATTGACCACCACCTGGCATAACACATCATGTCCTCATTTCATTCCCTCACTATGTCAAACTCTATCAATCTGTCTGCCTATCTGTCATCTATCTAATGCATCAATCCGTTATCCGTGTTGGGTATTTAAGATCCCACAGCCCACTACTAGAATGTAATTTTTTCCCCTAGTATCTCTTCAGTGCCTAGAATATACTAGGCACTCGGTAAACATTTGTTGCATCAATGAATGAAATAACCAAAGAAGGAATATAATAAAAACATTTCCTCCCAGAACACAATCAATGGATTATTACCCTGGCTTTAAATTCATAGATGGCAATACAAAGAGACAAACCACCTTTAATTAATATTATTATGTAGATATGCCTGGGATCATAGTACTGGGGATTCTCGGTGTCCGGGGCTGACCATGGCTCATGCCATGGACACTCTGACCATAGCTGCTGGGATCCAAAACATGAAATCTGGTCTGTTCTGTCACAGCCCATGCAATGCCCTATGTGTTGGGGTGGTGGGGGAGACACGTGCTAAGACCAGGAAGGATTCTGGTGGCCACCAGCAGACCTTCTTTGTCCTGCTTGCAGATACACTTTCATGACTTGCTAACATTTAACATTAAGCTTGCTAACGCTTTTATCAAGGGAAGCTTTCCAGCAACATTTTGCCTGGGGTGGAATTAGGTCATGATTAGAATTCCTCACCTCCCCTAGTGGTGTCTGCAGGCTCTGGCTGTGAGTAAAGGGCAAGTGTCTTGGTGAGGCAATCTCTCTGTCAAGGGTTGGGGTGCCTGGGCCCCCTGGAGCTTTCATGGGATCCAAGTGTGGGTGTATAGGTCCAAGATGCCAGAATCCTCCAGAAGAATGTAAGCTCAGCAGACGCTACACACACATTCCATTTGGGGGTGAAGGGGGCATTTGAGGATCCTTCGAGGGATGGTGAGGATGACTGCCACATGGAAGGGAGCTTTCTGGATAAGTCTTGGAGGAAATCAGCTCTCTGAGCAGGGCGCACTCCTGAAGCCCTAACAGCCTCTCAACTTTCTGGTCCTGTGACTGACACACTGTTCAGCCTCTTGGAGTTCAGTTTCTTCTTTTCTAAAAACAGTGTCCTTGTCATAGGGCTGTTGTGAGGACCAAGAATGTTAATCTATGCAAAATGGTGAGAACAGTGCCTGGCACATGGTTAGGGACTTTAAGAGTGCTGGTTACTGAAAAAAAAAAAAAAAAAAAGAGTGCTGGTTAAAGAGAAATACTATATAAAACGAGCATCCATCTGTCAGATGGGCTTTTGTCCTCCCTGCATTCATCCTCAACCTCAGGTTCAGCTGTTGGTGAGGAAGAGGGCCTGGATGTCCATAGTTTATAACTCTTTCTGTGATTTCACTAGGGTAGACCGGCTCTAGTTCAATTTGGCACCAGCCCACAGGGTAGATTCCTGCTAAAAGGCCCACTCATCTATACCAGGAGGCAGTGTCGGGGACACTGTGTTCACTTGGACATATCATGAGAAGAAATGTCATTTGTGCTGAAAAGATGGACTCTCTTCATGGGGTGGTGCCCAGCCATGATGGGTGTAAGGTTCTGGTCTCCTTATGTGTTGAAGTCTGGCCAATACCGAGAACTCCCCTTCCAAGGATGGAACTGGTGATCTGAAACTCCATCCTCTTTGCTCACTTTCAAGGAGCAACGTGAGACTTAATTACATGGGAGGAATGTCTGGCCCTGGCTGCCAGAGGCTGGGTGCCATTTCTGGAAGGGTGCATCTCAGGTCTCAGTGACTGCTATACAGAAAGTCATGCTGGACGAAGAGAGGTGACCTCTGCATTTTCTCCCACATAACTCAGGAGTACCACATCTGCATACCTCTTACAAACCCACATGCCATTAACGAAAGAAACAAAACATGGCCAAGATCACTTTAAATCATTTTGAATGGCCTCAGACTCTACTGATTTGGAAATGAGTGAATTGGACAGAAGGACTTAGAAGGGAGGTCCGAAGTGATGGTTAGAGGATCTCTGAAGAGTGGCATTGAGGACAAAGTCTCCAGTTAAAAAAAAAATGGGCAAAGATTTGTACAGAGTCTTCATCAAAGAAGATACTGGATGGCAAATAAGCACATGAAAAGATCCTCACCATCATGATTCATCAGGGATCACGCGAATTAGAACCACAGTGAGGTGCCCCCCACACACACTCATCAGAATGGCTAATATTAGAACAAAAGGAAACCAGTAACACCCAGTGCTAATGAAGATGAAGAGCATCTGCAACCTCATATAGTATGGGGAATACAAAATGGTTCAGGTACGTTGAAAACCCACTAGTTTGTTCTTACTAATGCACTCACCATACAACCCAGCAATCCCACTCCTTCATGATCCATCTGAATGAAATGGAAGCATACATTCACACAAAGACCTGTGATGGATCTGTGCATTTTATTACCATCTGCGTTACACCAGCCAAGGGGAAGCAGGCACTGAGGCAGCTCATGACTCTGCCCAGTAGTTAGTTACCTGTTCTGTGAAAAGCTATATATTTGGGATAGAACTGATCACATTTTTAGCTCTGGAGAGAAGAAGAAGAAAACGGGCGGGTTGTTGGATTGGATTACTCTAGTTCTTTTGCCACAGTAACTGGTTTTAAGCCAATTGGATTACTCTAGTTCTTTTGCCACAGTAACTGGTTCAGGGATGGCTAGGTGACCCAAGATGGCCCACTCAGATTTTTGGTTGATCATGCCAGGTAGGGGATGAGAGGTAGGGTGGGTGGGGAGACATTCTCCATTTCTGGTCAATGTGTGTGAAACCACTACGGTCATCTTTTGCCTTGAAGGATAGTCTGAGGAAGGAGTCAGAGAAGGCTAGTGATAAGAGAATCACAGAAAGTGGGCCGGAGCCCTGAGCAAACCATGTCTGATGTCCATTTTCCTCTGTATTTTTCACAGACACTGATAAATTCCCTCCATTTAGAAAGCCAGTTAGAGATGGGGATTTTTTGTTGCTTAAAACTGAAAGCCTCTGAACTAGTCTACATGTGGGTCCAGGAATGGATTTGATTTCGAGAGATCATTTCAAGAAGGTAGAATAAGACAGAGACAGGTGCCATAAGCCAAAATCAAAGCTAAGAAAGAGATCTGGGATGAGGATGCCGAGGCCATCAAGATGGAGCAGCCCAGAGGTGGATGGGTGACTTTAATGGAACTTGGGGCCAGGAACAAGTGTGTGTCAGGGAAAAGATCAGGTATGGAGCCCTGCCCGTACCCAGCCTTGAAGGGGCAGAGGGAATAGCCAGGGAAAACATGAAACCATGTTTCATGTTTCACCATGAAACAGTGAGGGCAGACATCCCGTTATAGGACTGGGGCATCAAGTGGGGACAGTTCACGTTGCCTGGGCCAAGTGCCCAATGAGGTCTGTCTCTTGCCCAAGGCCAAGCTTGGTCCATGAATCTGAGTTGAGTTGAGCCTGCAGATGGGGCTCCAGCAGGTATATCTGCTCTTCCAAGTTCAGCTGATCTCAAACTATGGCTCGGGATCTGCCTTCAAGCAAGGTCTTCCTGAGACAGGTGGCTGGCTGATGTCACTAGAAGAAATTATTATTTCACTGGAATGTGGTAGATCCAGGGACTCCAGATAGACCAGACCCTGGCCTTTGTTTCCTCTCCCACCACAAATTATCCTCTCCTACTCAAAAAGTAAAGCAACTTGCCCTTGGAGTATCCCAGGCATCACTTATTCTCCCTTGTGTACTTCCATCTCCTTTCCTAGGGAGAATGATAGACCTCCGGCCCCTGTTTCCAAGGATGTGGGTGGGGTTTTTCAGTCTCATCTGTTCGGTCCCTCAGCCTCTTGGGGAATCTGGATGCTTCCCAGAACTGGGAACTTAACGTGGTTAGGTTAAGTCACATGTCGGATTTTGTCTGGAGAACAATAAGCTAGGAGCCAAGGTGAACAGAGTAAACTGGGCTGATCTGTGGGCCTCCTACTGTGTTTATTAGCTTGAATCCTCCAATCTGTTTAGTGGAGTGAAAGTCTGGTGGTAGATGATGCCATCTGAATATAAAAGAAGCTTCTAGTCGAGCACTGGTTGGGCTGAGCACTTTCTTTTTTATTTTTTTTTAATTTCTTTTTTATTTTTTATTTATTTTTCTTTTTTTTTTTTCATTTCTTTTCAGCGTAACAGAGTTCATAGTTTTACACCACACCCAGTGCTCCATGCAATGCGTGCCCTCCACAATACCCACCACCTGGCTCCCCCAACCTCCAACCCCCCGCCCCTTCAAAACCCTCAGGTTGTTTTTCAGAGTCCATAGTCTCTCATGGTTCATCTCCC
>PISX010013119.1:0-57988 GCA_004024625.1 Mellivora capensis | reverse complement strand
TTCATCTCTGCTCTAACCTTGATTATTTCCCTTCTTGTGCGTGGAGTTGGTTTAATTTGTTGTTGATTCTCCAGTTCTTTAAGGTGTAGAGACAGCTGTTGTATTCTGGATTTTTCAATTTTTTTTGAGGGAGGCTTGGATGGCTATGTATTTCCCCCTTAGGACCGCCTTTGCTGTATCCCATAGGTTTTGGACCGACATGTCTTCATTCTCATTGTTTTCCATGAATGGTTTAAGTTCTTCTTTGATCTCCTGATTGATCCACGCTTTCTTAAGCAAGGTGGTCTTTAGCTTCCAGGTGTTTGAATACCTTCCAAACTTTTCCTTGTGGTTGAGCTCCAGTTTCAAAGCATTGTGATCTGAGAATATGCAGGGAATAATCTCAATCTTTTGGTACCGGCTGAGTCCTGATTTGTGACCCAGTATGTGGTCTATTCTGGAGAAGGTTCCATGTGCACTTGAGAAGAATGGGTTTTCTGTTGTTTTAGGGTGGAATGTTCTGTATATATCTATGAGGTCCATCTGGTCCAATGAGTCATTCAATGCTTTTGTTTCTTTATTGATTTTCTTCATGGATGATCTGTCTATTACTGAGAGAGGCGTGTTAAGATCTCCTACTATCAATGTATTCATATCAATATGACTCTTTATCTTGATTAATAGTTTTCTTATGTAATTGGCTGCTCCCATATTGGGGGCATATATATTAACAATTGTTAGATCATCTTGGTGGATAGACCCTTTAAGAATGATGTAGTGTCCTTCTGTATCTCTGACTACAGTCTTTAGTATAAAATCTAATTTATCTGATATGAGAACTCTACCCTGGCCTTCTTTTGAGGCCGGTTGGCATGAAAGATGTTTCTCCATCCCTTCACTTTCAATCTGGGTGTATCCTTAGATTCAAAATGGGTCTCCTGTAGACAACATATGGATGGGTCCTTTCGTTTTATCCAATCTGCAACCCTGTGTTGTTTTACGGGCGCATTTAGGCCATTCACATTGAGAATGATTATTGATAGATACGTTTTTATTGACATCGTGTTACCTTTGGAGTCTTTCTTTCTGTAGATTGTCTCTGTATTTCTGTATAATGATATTCTTGGGGTTTTTCCTCTTTTATAGAATCCCCCTTAGTATTGCCTGTAATGTAGGCTTAGTGTTTGCAAACTCTTTTAAGGTATGGCGGTCTTGGAAACTCTTTATATCTCCATCCATTTTGAATGTCAGTCTTGATGGATAAAGTATTCTTGGCTGCATGTTCTTCTCATTTATTGCCCTGAATATATCTTTCCAGCCCTTTCTGGCTTGCCAGGTTGCTGTGGACAGGTCTGACGTTATTCTAATGGGCTTTCCTCTGTACGTAAGGAGCTTCTTTGTCCTAGCTGCCTTCAAGAGTGTTTTTCTAGAATTATAATTCCTCATTCTTAATATCAGGTGTCCAGAGGTGTTTTGAGAATCTAAAATCTTGCGGGGGGACCGTTCTGCCTCTAGTACATCAATGCTGTTTCCATTTGCGATATTTGGAAAATTTTCAAGAAGAACGTGTTTGACAATATCTTCTAGACTTCTTTCTTTCTCTTCCCTTTCAGGTATTCCAATAATTGTGACATTGGAACGTTTCATGGCATCATTTATTTCCCTGATTCTGTTTTCGTGGCTTCTAAGATGTTTGTTCCAGGCTTCCTCCTGATCCTTTCTCTCTATCTGTCCTCCAGATCACTAATTCTATCTCTGTCTCAGTTACGATAGCTTTTAGAGAATTTAGATTAAATTGTAACTCATTGAGAGCCTTGTGAACATCATCCCTGGTGGCTCTCAGTTCTGCCCTAATCAATTCCATTTGGTTATCCATGGTTTTCTCCAACCTCGCTATTGCTTGGATAATTGTTAGCCTGTATTCCCTTTCCGACATAATGTCTATGTCGGTAGCCATTAGCTCTGTTGCAGAAGACCCATCCTCTGAATTTTTCTTCTTCTGGGCATTCCTCCTCCTAGTCATTTTGGTGAAAGTTGGCTGAATGGTTGTAGCTGGATGTATCGACCTTGGTGCAGTGAAGGTGCACCCTGGAATGCTTCTGAGCAATCAAGCATCCCCACCCAAATGAAAGAAAAAAAGAAAGAGAGAAAGCAGAAAAAGAGAGAAAGATAGAGAGAGAGAGAGAGAGAGAGGAAAAAGAAAGAAGAATAAAAGAGAAGGCTCAGCCCAAATGGGCCCCAAGGTAAGGTTTGGGAAGGATACAAACAAATACAGACAAACAAAAAAGACTGATAACAGTATATGAAAAGAGAAGAAAAAAAAATGTACATATATATGTAGAAGCAAAACAAAGAAACAAACAGACAAACAAAAAAAGAACCTCGTCAAAAAGAACCCTAAGTATAAGATTTATAGACTACCAGGACAAACACAAGTATACAAAAATACTGGTAGGAGAAAAAGATGGGATAGTGGTTGTAAATTCTCAGTGTGGGCGAGGAAGGTTATTTTGCTTCTTCCTGGATGTATCTTGATATCTTTTTTAAAGGATACAACTTTCCTTAGATATCAGCGGATTAAAAATTGGTTTACCTATAGGGGTAGCATTGGGGAAAGGTGATTACCTTGAATTTTAACTCTATATGAATATTAGCAAATAAAAGTAAATAAAAGAATGATCTAAACTAAAGTGAAATTTAAAAAAAATTAAAAATTAGAAAAGCAAAGAAAAACATGGGTATATGCATCAAAAAGTTGAGGTTAAAAGGTTATTATGGAATTTGATGTACTGGACGTCTCACTGTGATGGCAAATAGGCTAAAAAATCTACATAACAAAATATAAAAGATTAAAAAAATTTAAAAATGAACCGGAATAGTGGGTACGAATTAAGAATTAAATGTACTTATGAAGTAGTAGTGATTGTTGTCTTCTTGGCGGGTTGGCTTTCTTGGGGAGGGGCCTGCCGCATGGGTTTTCAGGCGGTGTTTCCTGAGTTAAGTCCTTCCACCCCCCTCCAGGGGTTGGGCTCTGAGGAAACCGGGCCTTTAGGCTTTTGTTCTCTGGAGGTTTTTATGTCTGTTACTTTGTTTTCTCTCCCCCCTTGGCAGCTCCGGATGGTTCTTGGTGGTTTAGAGGAAAGCAAACTACACCCAGGCCTCCCTCCCAGAGAGAAGCCCCAGTCCGTTCCCCTCTGGGTGCTGCAGAGCAGGTTCCCAGCCGTGATCTCTGGGGACACCTGTGTGTCCTGCTTGTACTCAAAACCACAAGCGGCAGCTGTCTGGGCAGCTCCAGACCACCAGAGAATTTCCAACAGGGAAGGCACACAGAGACTTTCCTGCGGGCCCGAGTTGAGAGCGATCAGACTTTCTGGGTCCTAGAGAGCCCCCCTGGTGCCAGCGCGCCTCTCTCAGGGGAGGGGTTGGAGCGCGTCTCAGGCTCTGCTAGCGAGGCGTGGCACACATGTGGGGGCTGCAAAAGTCTGTTTCTGCTCCTGGAGGTTCCCAGGCCCTGCCACGCGCCAAGCACCCTTAGGAGGTCTCCACACAGCTCAGACACCAAGACCTGGTTTCTCCGCTGCACTCTCTCTGGCTCAGTGCCAGGGGTGTCTGCCCTCCGTGGGGGACTTAAGCCCCTGTCCCTAACAGTTCCAATTCCCACAATTTCACCCTGTGATCTTTTCTCTTTATGAGTGTTTTTTATCAGTCTTCAAGTTAATGCTGGTCCCCAGTCGTAGGGCACTCTTGTATTGGGATATTACTTCCCAATGCATCTCCTCTGGTGGCTCCCTCCCCCTTTTGTTTATCTTCTGATACCAATCCGGCGTTCCCGCTCAGCTTTACCTGCCCACTGGCTTCTTCTGCCCCCGTAGAGATCCTGACATCCCACTGGCATCTTCTGGCCTCGTACAGATCCTGACAAGTAGAATTCTGATCTCAGGATGATTTCATGAGTGATCAGAATTCCTTGGTAGGTAATCAGCTCACTTTAGGGGACAGGTTGAGCCAGAGCCTCCTCCTAGTTCCCTGCCATCTAGTCTCTCCACCTCCTCCTCTGAAACTTTTACAACCATCACAGCAGCAAAGTTTCCCGCCATCGGGAAGGAGGAGTATTCTATTGTGCATGTGTTTACCCCATGTGCAGGGTTTTGGTCTGGAGACAGACCAGATAAGGTCTGGGAACTGATGCCTGAAAACCCAGGTTGTGTACAAGATGACGGCCAAGAGCCATGGCAGTACCCATCTGCTGGATATGGAGCCAGCTATCTGGGTGGCTGACAGGAGGTCAGGGCTCAGGCTGTGGAAAACAGAGCTTTAGTCCACAGAGCAGCCTATGAAATTGGGGTGCTTTCGAGTTCCCTGCAGGTTGATCCTCATTTGGTGTTTTTGGGAAGCCCTATAGGGCACTATTTCCTTCTGGTGGGCAGGCAGTGTGCTGCTTTGTGGCCCCAGAATTCCCAGTGTGGAAGGGCTTGTGGGCCAGGAGTGTGAAGACAGAAGTCTGAATACACATGCTAGAGTAAGGTTTAGTTCCATGAGCATGGCAGGCTGAATCTGCAGAGGCTGAATGGCGATCTCCAGCATCTGATGTAAGGGCGAGTGTGAGACGTTCACTCAAGCTGAAGATTGTGTCCATAATGGCCACCTAATGGAGATGTGGCCTCAGGAGGCCATGGAGGTGTTCCCATTCTGGGAGTCGTGAGCTGCTCCAAACAGCAAGGTTTCCTTCCGCGGGAGAGGGGGAGTCCTATTTGATGGCTCAAGCGTCCCTCATAAAGAAAGATTCGAGAGCAGGGCTCTACATATGACTGCCTGGAAACCGCATTTCGTGTTCTGTATGGTGCCTAGGAACAAGCCAAGTTGATTTGCTGGCTCTGGGTGAGCTCTCCAGGGGGCTGAGTTGAAATGGAGTCTCATGCTGATGGGTCACAATGGGGGTGTGTGTCCAGGGAAACCTTGGAATGTGGCTGTGGCCCAGGGGCCATTCAGTATTCTCCTATCCTGAGGGTTTTGCACAACTCCAAATAGCAAGGTTTCCTTCCTGGGAGTGGAGGTGTTGTGTTTGGTGGCTCAGAGATCCCCCAGGCTTCTGGGGAGAGATGCCTGCAATCCTATGCTAGGGTACCGATTAGATCGAAGGGGCATGTCAGGTTCAATCGTCTCTCCCTGGGGCCATCGACCTTGGTGTCTGACAGGAGGTAGTGGCTCTGGGTGTGTCAGACTGTGAAATTTTGTCCAGGGCGTCCTCTGAATTTGGTGTGGCCTCAGGCTCCTTGCATGTTTCCCATATTCTTGAGGTTTCTTGAAGCTCTAAAGGACCCAGCTACCTTCTGGATTGCAGGAACAGTCTTATTTTGTGGCTAAGGAATACCATGTCTGGAGGGTTGTGGGTCAGGGCTCGGGGGACAAAAGACTGAAAACAACCACAAGGGTTAGGATTAGGGCGGAGAGTATGGCAAGCCCTATATGCAGATGCTGAGGCGGGCTCTTCAGTATCTGAAATTAGGGCGAGTGTGTGGTGTTAGCTCAGGCTTTTGCCTCTGGTTTTTGTGTTAAGGATTGTGGCAGAATTTTGGGGTGGCCTCATGGGACTGTAAGGGCCTACTTAGCCAGCTGGAGCCATTTTGTTGTTTATGCAGTAAAAATAGATTGACCCTGCCCCTCCCAGAGGAACTAACTTAAAAGCAAGTCCAGGAAACCAGTCCCCAGGTAGCAACACCCAGAAACAAGGGCAGGTTAGGCCAGGTGGAGACATACAATCAGTGGGGCGCACCTACTCTCTCCCTAGTTACCAGTCCCAGGTAGCAAAGCCCAGATACAAGAGCGGGTCAGGACAGGTGGAGTCATCCAATCAGTGGGCGTGCATACTGTCTCCCTAGTACCAAGGAGAGCGGGCCCCACCTTTTGGGTGTCAATTCTGATCAAGGTAATAGGCTAGTTCAAATATCTATTAGGGTAAATTGAATTGAATTGGCCACCCGTGTGTGACCTAGCATGACTGTGCAGTTTTCTCTGTGTGTTGCAATCTCATTGGACACCTGTGTTTGGCCAGGCTCAACCACATGACCTTTGCTCTCTAAAAGTAAGTCTGTGAGGCTGGGAGGTGTTGCCTGTTTGTAAGAGACGGCTCCAACCAGTTGGTTTGATTGTCGATGCTTAACAAGAAATAAAACTTTGCTTTACCTTCGCTTTGTATCAGTCTCGCTCCTTTGATCACGGACCCATTACTGGGGGACCTATCATTGGGGGCTCGTCCGGGATCAAATGATGAGAACTGAGCCAGCATCAGAATTTCTGGGAAAAGCCTCCGGAGTTAAGATCTCAGGATTCTGTCTGTCTGCCTGGTTGCGGAGCTCCAGGGTATAGCCCAGCTCGGAGTAACTGGACGCAGCCATGCTCCCCAGGGCTGGAGTGGATGTGGGGATGCCCCATCCCTCCACTGGTAGTTCGTCAGGGGGTTTGAGTCCCCCTGGACGGTCGGGGGGTTTGAGTCCTCCGAGGCAGTCAGGAAATCAAATAAGTCCCCATTGGTGGCAGGCTCTGGGTAAGGACCACTGGGCCTGCGGTTGTCTTTGTCTTGTCCTTTTGTTGTCTGTTGTGTTGTTTGTTGTGTTTGCAGGGGACCGAGAAAGTCCCCACCAGCAGCAGGCTCTGGATGAGGATCGCTGGGCCTGCGGTTGTCTTTGTCTTGCCTTTTTGTTGTCTGTTTTGTTGTTTATTGTGTTTGGAGAAATGGGACAAGCGGGGTGTAAGGGACCTGTAACACCCTAAGTGTTGTTCTCCAGCATTTCATGGATTTTCAAGGTAAACCCACCCAGTCGGGTGACAAGGTTAACCCGGGAAAACTAAAAACACTTCCCAATTAGAGTGGCTTACTTTCTCCATAGAGTGTCTGCTGGACAGAATGTTTGCCTTGGCTCAGATCTACTCTACCCAGAGTGAGGTCTTCGATCTCCATCAAGACCAAATACTGTACATCGTGGCCTGGTGATATCTTATAGAAGAGCCACCATCATGGCTCAAGTCTCAATTTCCCCCTGCTAATGAAACCCTCTCTTTCCCTCTAAGGCAGGTTAGATTACCAAAACCAGAACAGAGAGATGAGGAGGAACCAGGGAAGAAGACTATTCTATCTCTGTCAGATGTGAAGGATGTGGAATTCCCCCTCTTCCTTATCTGTCCCCTAAACCTGACTCTTGGTCCCAAGACACCCTTACGAGTACACCTCATATGCAGTCGGAATCCACCTATGGGACCACCAAGCAGAAAGATAGCCCTGATCCTTCCCCTTTCCTCTATCGCCCTCTGCCTCCCTCTAGCTCACCGGTTCAAACAGCGCCAATGCTGCCTCCCCATGAGGTTGTTCTACTGTGTGGGAGATGGTGCCCCCACCAAACCTGTATCCCTTTCTCCTCTTCTGACATCTATAACTGGAAGGCCCAACACAAATCCTTTTCTGTCCACCCTCAGAATTTAATTAGTCTCTTGGAGACTGTCTTTCTTACCCACCAGACCACCTGGGTGGATATTCAACAGCTCCTTACGGCTCTCTTTAACACAGAAGAGAAGGATCACATCATGCGAGAAACCCATAAGGTGATAATTGAGAGACTTGGCAGGGACCTCGATCCCTAGCGAATGGAGGATTACTGCCCGAAGGAACCCCCCAATTGGGAGCCAAATTCTGATGAAGGTAAGGAGAGCCTACGCTTCTACCACCAGGCTCTACTTGGAAGCCTCCGTGCAGCTGCAAGGAGACCCATAAATTTATCTAAAATTAGTGTGGAGACTCAAGGTAAGAATGAGACTCTGTGAGCTTTCCTAGAAAGGCTTATTGAAGTCTATAAAATGTATAGCCCAATCGATCCTGAAGCACCCGAAAATCAGAGGGCATTAAGTCTTGCCTTTTCCAGTCAGTCAGCCCCAGATATAAGGAGGAAACTTCAGAAAATTGAAGGATTTGAAGGGAAGAAACTGACTGACTTAGTGGAGATAGCAGAAAAGGTGTTTATCAACAGGGATGCACAAGAGGATGAAAAACAGACAACAAAGCTGGTTAAGGTTTTGGCATTACATGAGGCAGGGAGGAGACAGAGGGAAAGAGGTCAATGGAAAGGTGAAAGGCAGGTAGGGTATGGTAAATGGAAGGAAAAGCATAAACACAGAGAAGGCAGGCAGGAAGACTTAGATTCAGATCAATGCATTTTCTGTAAGGAAAAAGGACATTGGCCAGGGAGTGCCCCAAAAGGAAGATGGCAATGCTGGCCACCAGAGACTGAAGGCGCCGTGGTTCAGAGCCCCTCCCCAAACCTCTGGTAAAAATTGAAGTGGAGGGGAAATCAATTGATTTTATGGTGGACACGGGAGCTCAATTTTCATCATTACTTAAACCTATGGGAAAACTATCTGGAGAGGAAGTCTGAGTACAAGGGGCGAATAGCACAGAAAGACAAAAGTGGACAACAGAAAGGACTTTAAATTTGGCCTCTGGAGTAGTCAAGCATCGATTCCTTGTCCTCCCTCATTCCCCGTATAACCCGATGGGAAGAGATCTCCTCCACACACTACGAGTTGGCATTCGGTTCTTGGAAGGAGATATGACTGTAACCTTGAGACAGCCTACTGTGCAGATTTTTATGGCAGCAGTAGATGAATGCCTTCTTTATGAGCCAGTCTCAGAACCAGAGGAGACAAGAGAAGGGAGCCTTCTCCAAACCCTGGGCAGAAGGGAAGCCCACTGGCTTGGCCAAGGGACAGCCTCCAGTGGTGGTACAATTAAAAGCAATGTTCACATCTGTTCACATCCGGCAGTACTACCTCCCTGGAAAGCAAAAGAAAGGATCAGAAAATACATTAACCACCTCCAAGGAGATGGGATCCTAGTTCCTTGCAAATCTCCATAGAACACTCCTTTGCTCCCCGTCAAAAAGGCCAAGACTGTGGAGTACCAATCCGTTCAGGACTTGTGGGAAGTTAATAAATGGATTGAAGATATTCACCCAATGGGGCCTAACCCCAATACCCTCCTCTCCCTCCTGGGACCCAAAAGAACTGTCTATACCGTCTTAGATCTCAAAGATGCATTTTTCTGCAAGGGAGTCTCAGCCCCTCTTTGCTTTGAGTGGCCCAACCCACAGGAAGGATTCCAAGGCCAGCTCACTTGGACAAGTCTTCCCCAAGGTTTCAAGAATTCACCCACTATCTTTGACGAGGCCTTACACAAGGATTTGCATGAGTACAGAACCTCCAAACCAGGAGTCACTCTGTTACAGTATGTTGATGATTTGCCGATAGCCGCTGAAGACTATGAGTCATATTTGCAGGGATGAGAGCTCTCTTACAGACTCTGCAGGAAAAGGGTATTGGCTGTCAGCAAAGAAAGCACAGCTCTGTCAGAGCCACGCCACTTATCTAGGCTTTGCTCTTCACGAGGGAGTGCGTTCACTGTCCAGGAAATAGGTGACCGCCTGATACCCCTGCCCGACAAGTGAGGGAGTTTCTTGGGGTGGTGGGCTACTGTAGGCTGTGGATACCACAGTTTGCAGAGCTTGCCCAACCTCTCCTCGGAATGGCAAAAGGGGGGCTCACTATGATAGAGTGGACAGCTGAGGCAGAAGGAGCATTAGAGGAATTACAAACAGCCTTACTGAGTGCCCCTGCATTGGCCATCCCAGATGTTACCAAGCCCTTCCACTTGTATGTGGATGAAAAAGCAGGGGTGGCCAAAGGAGTTTTGACTCAGACTCTAGGGCCTTGGCAAAGGCCAGTAGCCTATCATAGCAACAAACTAGATCCAGTAGCAGCTGGGTTCCCCCACTGCCTCTGCATAATTGCTGCCACGGTCCTCCTGGTCAAGGATGCAAGTAAATTGACTTTGGGTCAAAATCTCATTTTGACCACCACCCACGCTATTGAGGGCCTTCTCCGGACTCCACCCAACCAATGGATGACAAATGCCTGAGTGACAGGGCCTCCTCCTCAATGAACCAAGAGTGACCTTGCGGCCCCCGGCAGTGCTAAATCCAGCCACTCTGCTGCCAGAGGAGCTGGCTGACCATCCACACGATTGTAGGGAGGTCCTAACCCAAGTCACAGGAGTAAGGCTGGACCTCAGAGACATTCCCCTTCCGTATGTGGAGATGACTCTGTTCACAGATTGGGGTTGCTACATGGTGGATCAAAAGAGGTATGCAGGGGCTGCTGTGGTTTCCCCTGGGCAGGAACTATGGTCCTCAGAGTTCCGGGCAAGTAGAGAGAATGAACCGGACTCTTAAAGAGACCTTGACAAAGATAATTCTGGAGACTGGCGGTGGATGGGTGGATCTCCTTCCTTTCAACCTCCTCAGGGTGTGATGCACACCCTACTTAAACAAGGTGACCCCACTTGAAATAATATTTGGGAGACACCTCCCCCTCTCTGCCCTCAGGAACAAGAGGTTGCCCTAGCAGAAATGACTGATCAGCCTGTACTCCAGTCACTGCAGGCATTACAGTCTGTCTTAAACAGAGCCCACACAGGGATGCAAACTGCCCACACTGAGATGGAGACATAGGTGGAACCACATCCTTACCAAACCGGAGAATTGGTTTGGATATGTCACCATTAAGTGGGAAACTTGGAGACTTGCAGGAAATGACCATTTACTGTCATCCTGACCACCCTCATGGCAGTAAAAGTAGAAGGCATCGGGGCCTAGATTTACCCGGGTCATGTCAAACGAGCCGAGGATGAGGATGCCCCCCAGAGATGGAAGCCACAGCCAATGGACACTGCTGACTGTGAACTAATGCTAAGACTCAAAAGTCTATGAGTTCATTGTTGCTCCTATTGTTACCTGTTTGTGTAAGAGCTTCTGAGTCACTTCATAAGACAAAAACGTATAGGTGGGAAATTAGAAAAATGGAATTAGGAAAAATGGAAAAGGTTATACAAAGGGGTGAATTGCTAACTCATCAACCGACTGTGCACTGTTACATTTTGACCCCTGCATTATGAACACACTAATGTCATTTGTACAAAAGAAAATAAGAGTGATAAAATGTTAGTCTTATGTGCTCAATATAACCCCTTATAATAGGAGAACTTAGAACTGGCTGAGGAGTCAAGGATTTGACTAATCTCCAAAGAAAAGGGGGGAATTTAAGGGCCTACTCAGACAGAGGGAGCCCTTTTTTTGTTTATGGAGTAAACTTAGATTGACCCTGCCCCTCCCAGAGGAACTTACATAAAAGCAAGTCACAGAAACCAGTCTCAGGTGCAAAGCCCAGATACAAGGGCGGGTCTGGCCAGGTGGAGACATCCAATCAGTGTGGCATGCATACAGTCTCCCTAGCTACCAAGGAGAGTGAGCCACGCCTTTTGGGCACCAATTCTGACCAAGGTGATAAGCTAGTTCAAATATCTACTAGGGTAAATTGAAATTCAATTGGCCACCCGTGTGTGACCTAGCAGAACTGTGCAGTTTTCTCTGTGTGTGGCAATCTCATTGGACACCTGTGTGTGGCCAGGCTCACATACATAGTCTTTCCTCTATAAAGGTTAGTCTGTGAGGCTGGGAGGGGTCGCCTCTTTGTAAGAGATGGCCCCAACCGGTCGGTTTGACAGTCGATGCTTGGCGCGAAATAAAGTTTTGTTTGACCCTCGCTTTGTATTTATCTGTCTTGCTCCTATGATCACAGAACCGTTATTGGGGGACCTATCAGGACCATGGAAGAGTCTCTCTCTTTGAGGGTTTTGCACAGCTCCAAATAGCACGGTGCCATTGTGGGGTTAAGGAGGAATGCTCTTTTCTGATTCAGAGGTATGCATAAGGAGGGATTCCAGAGTGGGGCTCTGGGTTTGGGTGTTTGGAAACCCTACCTTTGGTTAGGATTTGGGCTTAGGGTCACAGCAGACCTTAGATGCTGGCTGTAGGTCAAGCTCCCAAGGGAGATTAGTTGAAAACTTGGCTCGGGCTGAGGATTACAATGAGGTTTTGTGCCCAGAGTGGCCCTCAACAGTGGGTGGGGCCTCATGGTCCATGCAGGTTTCTCCTACACTGAGGTTTTTATGCATATCGCCATAGTACGTTTGCCTGCTGCAGGGCAGGAGGACTTCTATGTTGTGGATAATATTCCCCAAATATGAGGGATTGGAGGCCAGGACTCTGGGGACAGATGCCTAGAAACCTAGGTTCGGTACAGATGATGGCCGAGGGACATAGCAGGTCCTATCTGGTGGAGAGGAGGCCAGCTACCTGGGTGGCTGACAGGAGGACAGGACTCAGGCTGTGTCAGACTAAACATTAGTGCACAGGGCGGCCTATGAAATTGCAGCACCCTCAAGGGCCTTGCAGGTTGATCCTCATTTGGGGTTTTTGGGAAGCCATAGAGGGCCCCTTTTCCTTCTGGTGGGCAGCAGTGTACTGCGTTGTGGCTCCAGAATTCCCAGTCTAGAAGGGCTTGTTGGCCAAGAGTGTGAAGACGGAAGTCTGAATACACAAGCTAGGGTAAGGTTTAGTTCCATGGGCATGGCAGGCTGAATCAGCAGAGCTGAATGGCAATCTCCAGCATCTGAAGGAAGGGCGAGTGTCAGACATTCACTCAAGCTGGATATTGTGTCCATGATGTCTGCCTAATGGAGGGGTGGCCTCAGGAGGCCATGGAGGTTTTCCCACTCTGGGGATTGTGAGCTCCTCCAAACAGCAAGGTTTCTATCTGCGGGACAGGGGGAATCCTGTTTGATGGCTGAAGGGTCCCTCTTACAGAAAGATTTGAGGGCAAGCCACTATGTATGACTTCCTGGAAACCCCAGCTCATGTTCCCATTGGAGCCTAGGAACAAGGCAGGTTGATTGGCTGGCTCTGGGCAAGCTCCCCAGGGGGCTGAGTTGAAATGGAGTCTCATGCTGATGGGTCACAAAGCAGGTTTGTGTCTAGGGAGACCTTGGAATGTGGCAGTGGCCCTGGGTCTATTTAGGATTCTGCTACCCTGAGGGTTTTACACAGTGCCAAATAGCAAGGTTTCCTTCTCGGGAGTGGAGGTGTTGTGTTCGGTGGCTCAGGGATCCCCCAAATGTTGGTATTCGAGACCAGGCCCCTGGGGACAGAACCCTGCAGTCTTTTGCTATGGTACAGATTAGATCCTAGGGCCTGTCAGGTACAATCGTCTCTCCCTGGAGCCATCGACCTTGGTGTCTGATGGGAGGGAAGTAGTGGCTCTGGTTGGGTCAGACTGTGAACTTTTGTCCAGGGTGTCCTCTGAAATCGGCATGGCCACAGGGGCCTTGCAGGTTTCTCCTATTCTTGAGGTTTCCTGAAGCTCTAAAGCGCCCAGCTATCTTCTGGATTGCAGGCAGAGTCTTGTGGTGTGGCAATGGAACCCGACCCTGGAGGATTGTGGGGCAGGACTCTGGAACAGAAGACAGAAAATAACAACAAGGGTTAGGATTAGGGCCAATGGTATGGTAGTCCCAGTCTGGAGACGCTGATATGGGCTCCTCAGGATCTGAAATTAGGGCGAGTGTGAGGTGTTAGCTCAGGCTTTTGCCTCTGGATTTTGTGTTAAGGATTGTGGCAGAATAGAGGCGTGGCCTCATGGGACCATGGAAGCTTCTCCCTTTTTGGGAGTTTTGCACAGCTTCAAAGAGCACGGTGCCATTATGGGGGAATGGAGGAATGCTCTTTTCTGATTCAGGGGTGCACATAAGGAGGGATTCAAGAGTGGTACTCTGGGTTTGGGTGTCTGGATACCTTACCTTTGGTTAGGATTTGGGCTTAGGGTCACAGCAGACCTCAGATGCTGACTGTAGGTCAAGCTCCCAAGGGGGATTAGTTGAAAACATGGCTCGGGCTGAGGGTCACAATGTCGGTTTCTTCACAGGGCGGCCCTCAACAGTGGGCGGGGCCTCATGGCTCATACAGGTTTCTCCTACACTGAAGTTTTTACCCACATCCCCGTAGCATGTTTACCTGCTGCGGGGCAGGAGGACTTCTATGTTGTGAACCATGATCCCCCATATGAGGGATTGGAGACCAGTCCTCTGTGGACAGATGCCTAGAAACCCAGGTTTGGTAGAGATGATGGCTGAGGGACATGGCAGGTTCTATCTGGTGGATAGAAGGCCAGATACCTGGTTAGCTGACAGGAGTTCGGGCCTCAGGCTGTGGCAGACAAAACGTTAGTGCACAGGGCAGCCTATGAAATGGGGTGCCATAGAGGTCCGTGCAGGTTGATCCTCATTTGGTGTTTTTGGGCAGCCATATAGGGCCATTTTCCTTCTGGTGGGCAGGCAGTGTGCTGTGTTGTGGCTCCAGAATTCCCAGTCTAGAAGGGCTTGTGGGCCAGGAGTGTGAAAATGGAAGTCTGAATACACATGCTAGGGTAAGGCTTAGTTCCCTGGGCATGGCAGGCTGAATCTGCAGAGGCTGATTGTCGATCTCCAGCATCTGATGTAAGGGCGAGTATGAGACGTTCGCTCAGGCTGGAGTTTGTGTCCATGATGGCTGCCTAATGGAGAGGTGGCCTCAGAAAGCCATGGAAGTTTTCCCATTCTGGGGGCTATGAGCTGCTCCAAACAGTAAGGTTTTCTTCAGCGGGAGAGGGGGAGGCCTGTTTGATGGCTCAAGGGTCCCTCATATGGAAAGATTTGAGAGCAGGGCTCTATATATGACTGCCTGGAAACCCCACCTCGCATTCCCATTTGTGCCTAGGAAAAAGGCAGCTTGATCGGCTGTCTCTGGGTGAGCTCCCCAGGGGGCTGAGTTGAAATGGAGTCTCATGCTGATGGATCACAATGGGAAAACTTGGAATGTGGCCGTGGCCGTGGCCCAGGGGCCATTTAGGATTCTGCTACCCTGAGGGCTTTACACAGCTCCAAATAGCAAGGTTTCCTTCTTGCGAATGGAGAGATGTTCAGTTCGGTGCTGTGTTCGGTGGATCAGGGATCCCCCAAATGCTGGTATTCGAGTCAAGGCCTCTGGTTACAGATGCCTGTAACCCTTTGCTAGGGAACAGATTAGATGCTACAGGCATGTCAGGTTCAATTGACTCTCCCTGGCGCCATCGACCTTGGTGTCTGATGGGAGGTAGTGGCTCTTTGTGGGTCAGACTGTGAAGTTTTGTCCTGGGCATCCTCTAAAATTGGCGTGGACTCAGGCACCTTGCAGGTTTCTCCTATTATTGGGGTTTCCTGAAGCTCTAAAGGTCCCAGCTACCTTCTGGATTGCAGGTACAGTCCTTTGGTGTGGCTAAGGTATACCAAGCCTGGAGGGTTGTGGTTTAGGACTCTCGGGACAGAAGACTGAAAATATCAATAAGGGTTAGGATTAGGGCCAAGGGTATGGCAGGCCCGATCTGCAGACCCTGAGGCATGCTGCTCAGGATCTGAAATTAGGGCGAGTGTGAGGTGTTAGTTCAGGTTTTTTCATCTGGTTTTTGTCTAAAGGATTGTGGCGGAATGGAGGGGTGGCCTCATGGGACCATGGAAGTTTCTCCCTCTTTGAGCATTTTGCACAGCTCCAAATAGCACAGTGCCATTGTAGGAGAAAGGAAGAATGCTCTTTTCTGATTCAGGGGTGCACATAAGGAGGGATTCGAGAGTAGTGTTCTGGGTTTGGGTGCCTGGAAACCCTACCTTTGGTTCAGATTTGGGCTTAGAGTCTGAGCAGGCCACAGATGCTGGCTGTAGGTCAAGCTCCTGAGTTGAAAACGTGGCTCTGACTAAGGGTCACAATGCGGGTTTGTGCCCAGGGTGGCCCACAAGAGTGGGCGGGGCCTCATGGTCCATGCAGGTTTCTCTTACTCTGAGGTTTTCACACACATCCCCATATAACGATTTTCTGATGCAGCACAGGAGGAATTCTATGTTGTGGATCATGTTCCTCCATATGAGGGATTGGAGACTAGGCCTCTGGGCACAGATGACTAGAAACCCAGGTTCAGTAGAGATGATAGCCGAGGGGCATAGCAGGTGCTATCTGGTGGAGAGGAGACCAGATACCTGAGTGCCTGATCCCCCATATGAGGGGTTGGAGACCAGTCCTCTGTGGACAGATGCCTAGAAACCCAGGTTCAGTAGCGATGATGGCCAAGGGGCATGGCAGGCTCTATCTGGTGGATAGGAGGCCAGATACCTGAGTGCCTGACAGGATCCGTGCAAGATCCGTGCAGGTTGATCCTCATTTGGAGTTTTTGGGAAGCCCTATAGGGCACTTTTTCCTTGTGGTGGGCAGGAAGTGTGCTGTGTTGTGGCTCCAGAATTTCCAGTCTGGAAGGGCTTGTGGTCCAGGAGTGTGAATACAGAAGTCTGAATACACAAACTAGGGTAAGGTTTAGTTCCGTGGGCATGGCAGGCTGAATCAGCAGAGGCTGAATGGCAATCTCCAGCATCTGGGGTAAGGGCGAGTGTCAGACGTTCGCTCAGGCTGGACATTGTGTCCGTGAAGGCAGCCTAATGGAGGGGTGGCCTCAGGAGGCCATGGAGGTTTTCCCACTCTGGAGGTTGTGAGCTGTTCCAAACAGCAAAGTTTCCTTCCGTGGGGAAGGAGGAGTCCTGTTTGGTGGTTCAATGGTCCCTCATACAGAAAAATTTGAGAGCATGGCTCTATGTATGATGGTCTTGAAACCCCAGCTCATGTTCCCATTGGTGCCTAGGGACAAGATAGGTTGACCGGCTGGCTCTGGACAAGCTCCCCAGGGGGCTGAGTTGAAATGGAATCTCATGCTGATGGGTCACAATGTGGGTTTTTGTCCAGGGAGACCATGGAATGTGGCCATAGCCCAGAGTCTATTCAGGAATCTTTTACCCTGAGGATTTTACACAGTGCCAAATAGCAAGGTTTCTTTCTCAGGAGTGGAGGAGTTGTGTTCGGTGACTCAGGGATCCCCCAAATGTTGGTGTTCGAGACCAGGCCTCTGGTTACAGATGCCTGCAATCCTTTGCTGGGAACATGTTAGACCCTACGGGCATGTCAGGTACAGTCGACTCTCTCTGGGGCTATCGACCTTGGTGCCTGATGCCAAGTAGTGGCTCTGGGTGAGTCAGACTGCGAATTTTTGTCCAGGGTGTCCTCTGAAAACAGCTTGGCCTCAGGGACCTTGCAGTATTCTCCTCTCATAGGGGTTTCCTGAAGCTCTAAAGGACTCCTTCTGGATTGCAGGCACAGTCCTATGGCGTGGCTAAGGAACACAAAGCACGGAGGGATGTGTGGCAGGACTCAGGGGACATGAGACAGAAAACAACAACAAGAGTTAGGATTAGGGCCTTGGGTATAGCAGGCACGGTCTGCAGATGCTGATTTGGGCTCCTCAGGATCTGAAATTAGGGCAAGTGTGAGGTGTAAGCTCAGGCTTTTACTCTGGTTTTTGTTAAGGATTGCAGCAGAATGGAGGGGTGGCCTCATGGGACCATGGAAGATTCTTCCTCCTTGGGGGTTTTACAGAATTGCAAAGAGCACGGTGCCATTATGGGGGAATGGAGGAATGCTCTTTTCTCATTCAGGGGTGCACATAAGGAGGGATCCGAGAGTGGTGCTCTGGGTTTGGGTGCCTGGATACCATACCTTTGGTTAGGATTTGGGCTTAGGGTCACAGCTGGCCTCAGATGCTGGCTGTAGGTTGAGCTCCTGAGGGGGCTTATTTGAAAACATGGCTCTGGCTGAGGGTCACAATGCAGATTTGTGCCCAGGGTGGCTCTCAACAGTGGTTGAGGCTTCATAGTCCATGCAGGTTTCTCCTACACTGAGGTGTTTTTTTTTTTTTTTTAAGATTTTATTTATTTATTTGCGAGAGAATGAGTGAGAGAGAGCATGAGAGAGGAGAAGGTCAGAGGGAGAAGCAGACTCCCCAAGGAGCTGGGAGCCTGATGCGGGACTCGATTCTGGAAGTCTGGGATCATGACCTGAGCCGAAGGCAGTCGCTCAACCACCTGAGCCACCCAGGCACCCTACACTGAGGTTTTACACACATCCCCATAGCACGTTTTCCTGCTGTGGGGCAGGAGGACTCTGCGTTGTGGATCATGTTCCCTCTTTTCATGGATTGGAGACCAAGCTTCAGTGGACAGATGCCTAGAAACCCAGGTTCGGTAGAGATGATGGCCGAGGGGCATGGCAGGTTCTATCTGGTGGATAAGAGGCCAGATACCTGGTTGGCTGACAGGAGTTCGGGGCTCAGGCTGTGGCAGACATAGTGCACAGGGCAGCCTATGAACTTGCGGTGCCCTCGAGGGCCGTGCAGGTTGACCCTCATTTAGGGTTTTTGGGCAGCCGAATAGGGCACCTTTTCCTTGTGGTCGGCAGGCAGTGTGCTGTGTTGTGGCTACAGAATTTCCGGTCTGGAAGGGCTTGTGAGCCAGGAGTGTGAATACAGACGTCTGAATACACACGGTAGAGTAAGGTTTGGTGCCATGGGCACTGCAGGCTGAATCAACAGAGGCTGAATGGCGATCTCCAGCATCTGATGTAAGAGCGAGTCTGAGACGTTCACTCAGGCTGGAGATTGTGTCCATGATGGCCGCCTAATGGAGAGGTGGCCTCAGAAGGCCATGGAGGTTTTCCCACGCTGGGGGTTGTGAGCTGCTCCAAACTGCAAGGTTTCCCTCTGCAGGACAGTCGATTCCTTTTGGATGGCTCCAGGACGCCCCATACGGGAAGACTTGAGAGAAGTGTTCTAAGGGTGTATTCCTGGACTCCCTACCTCGCATTCCCATTGGCTCCTAGTGACAAGGCACGTTCCATCTGCTAGGTCTTGGGTGAGCTACCCAGGGGGCTGAGTTGAAATGGACTCTCATGAGGATGGGTCATAATGTAGGGTTGTGACCAAGAGACCTTGGAATGTGGCGGTTCCTCAGGGGCCTTTCAGGATTCTCTTAACGGGAGGAATTGAAACAGCTCCAAAGAGCAAGCTTCCCACGTGGAGACGAGAGGTATTCTGTTTGGTGCCTCAGGAAAGCCCCATATGATTTTATTCGAACCCAAGCCTCAGAAGACAGACGCCTGGAAACCAAAGCTAGGGTTCCGATTCGGGCCTAGTTGCCTGTCCAGTTCAATCTTCTTCCTCTGGGGACATTTGTCTGTGTGTCTGATTGGAGGGAGTTGCTCAGCTTGTGTCAGAATGCCCCTGTTTGGACAGGCAGCCTTGCTCTGTGGGGTTAGCCTCGGGGACCTTGGAGGTTTCTCCTAATCTGTAGGTTTGTGGTCAATGGAATGGGCACAGTTTCCTTAGAGAGGGCAGGTGCAGTACTGAGGTGTGGCTCCAGAGGCCACAGCCTAGAGTGTGTGTGGGCCTGGTTTTTTGGGAGAGATGTCTGAAAACACAAACTCGGCTTAGGTTTTGTTCTGAGGGTATGGCAGGCTCGATCTCCAGACCGTGAGGGGAGCACCTCGGGATATGAAAGAAGGGCGCGTGTAAGATGGTTGCTCAGGGTTTGTCTCTTGATTTTGTGTCAAGAATGGCCGTGGAATGCAGGTGTGGCCGCATGGGCCATGGATGAGTCTCCTTTGCTGCAGATTTGGCCTGGCTCTCAAGAGTTTGGAGCCATTCTGTGGGAAGGGAGGAGTCCTGTTTTCTGCTTCAGGTGTTCCTCCAAAAGACCGATTCCAGTTTAGAGCCCTGGGTAGGGGCGATTGGAAAACCTGATCTCTGGTTAGGATTCGTGCCTCGGGTCATGGCAGGCCCCATATATGGCTATTGGTCCAGCCACTGAGGGGCCATACATGAGCATGGGGCTCTGGCTGAGGGTAAATTATGTGTTTGTGCCCAAGGGGGCCCTCAATCATGGAGTGGCCATGGGCCATGTAGGTCTCTCCTACCCTGAAGGTTTGACACCATGCCAACAGCAAGGTTTCCTGCCATGGGGCAAGAGGAGTTTTGATTTGTGCATGTGGTTGCCCCCTGTACAGGGATTGGAGATAAGGTCTCGGTTCACATGTCTGAAAACCCAGGTTGGGAAGAGATGACGGCCTAAGGCCATGGCGAGTCTGATGTGCTGGGTGTGCGACCAGTTGCCTGGGGTCTGTCAGGAGATCTGGGCTGAGTCTGTGTCAGGCAGAGCATTAGTGCCCAGGGCATCCTTTGAAATTGGGGTGCGGTCAACAGCCTTGCACGTTGTTCCTCATTTGGGGTTTCTGGGCATTCCCATAGGGCAGAGTTTTTCTTCTGGTGGGAATGCAGAGTGCTGCGGTATGGCTCCAGAATTCCCAGTAGGGAGAGCTTGCGGGCCAGGAGTGTGAGGACAGCAGTCTGAAAACACAAGCTGGGGATAGGTTTAGGGCCGAGGGCCCAATAGGCCCACCATGCAAAAGCTGAATTGAGATCTGCTGCATCTGAAGTCAAGGCGAGAATCAGAAGTTTGCTCTGGCTGGAGTTTGTGTCCATGATGGCCCTTTCAGGATGTGGGCTCCTCATGAGGCCACCAATGTTTTCCCACGCTGGGGCTTGTGAGCTGCTCCCAACCGCAAGGTTTCCTTCTGTGGGACAGTCCAGTCCTGTTGGTTGGCTCCAGGACACCCCATACGGAAAGACTAGAGAGAAGTGTTCTTAGGATGGATGCCTGCACACCCCACCTCGCATTCCCATTGGCTCCTAGGGACAAGGTCGGTTCCATCTTCTAGCTCTTGGGTGAGCTACCCAGGGGGCCTAGTTGAAATGGACTCTCATGAGGATAGTTCATAATGAGTGTTTGTGTCCATGCAGACTTGGAATGTAGTGGTGGCTCAGGGGTCCTTCAGAATTCTCCTACTCGGAGGGATTAACACAGCTCCAAAGATCAAGCTTCCCATGTGGAGATAAGAGGTGTTCTATTTGGTGCCTCAGGAAAGCCCCATATGCTGGTTTTGAAACCAGGCATCAGAGGAGAGACACCTCGTAAGCAAATCTAGGGTTCCGATACGGGCATAGGGTCCTGTCCAGTTCAATATTCTTCCTCTGGGATATTGGTCTTAGTGTCTGATTGGAGGGAGTTGCTAAGCTGGTGTCAGAATACCCCTGTTTGTGCAGGGAGGTTTGCACTATTGGAATGCCCTTGGGGCTTTGGAGGTTTCTCCTACTCTGTAGGGTTGTGGCCAATGGAATGGGCACAGTTTCCTTGGAGAGGGCAGGCACAGTACTGCAATGTGTCTCCTGAGGCCCCAGCCTAGAGGGTGTGTGGGCCAGGGCTTTGGGGACAGAAGACTGAAAACACAAATTCAGCTTAGGTTTTGTTCCAAGGGTATGGCAGGCTCGATCTCCATACCGTGAGGGGAGCGTCTCGGGATATGAAAGAAGGGGTCATGTAAGATGGTTGCTCAGGCTTTTGTCTCTGGATATTTTGTCAAGGATGGCCGTGGAATGCAGGGGTGTCTGCAAAGGCCTTGGATGAGTCTCCCTCTCTGGGGATTTGGCCCGGTTCTAAAGAGTTTGGGGCCATTCTGTGGGAAGGAAGGAGTCCTGTTTTCTGCTTCAGGTGTCCCTCAAAAAGACAGATTCCAGTGCAGAGGCCTGGGTAGGGGTGACTGGAAACCTGACCAATGGTTGGGATTGGGGGTCTTGCCACATGGCAAGCCCCATATGCGGGCTCTTGCTCTAGCCACTGAGAGGACTTACTTGAACATGGGGCTCACGCTGAGGGTCACAATGCGTGTTTGTGCCCATGCGGCCCTCAAGCATGTGTGTGGCCTCATGGGCAATGCAGATCTCTCCTAGCCTGAAGGTTTGACACCACACCAACAGTAAGGTTTCCTGCCATGGGGCACGAGGATTTCTGATTTGTGCATCAGGTTCCCACCAGTGCAGGGATTGGAGATAAGGTCTACTTTCAGATGCCTCAAAACCCAAGATGGGAAGGGATGACGACCTAAGGCCATGGCGGGTCGGATGTGCTGGTTGTGTGGCCAGCTGTCTGGGTGTCTGTCCGGAGTTCTCTACTGAGGCTCTGTCAGACAGAGCATTAGTGCCCAGGGCATCCTTTGAAATTGGGTTTCGGTTGACAGTTATGCGGTTTGTTCCTCATTTGGGCTTTCTGGGCAGCCCAGAGGGCAACATTTTTCTTCTGGTGGGCAGGCAGATTGCTGCTGTGTTCCCAATCTGGAGGGCTTGTGGGCCAGGAGTGTGAGGACGGCAGTCTGAAAACACAAGCTGGGGATAGGTTTCAGGCCGAGGGCACAGCAGGCCTCCGTGCAGAGGCTTAAATGAACTCTGCTGCATCTGAAGTCAGGGTGAGAATCGGATGTTGGCTCAGGCTGGAGATTGTGTCCATGATGGCCCCTTCAGGATTTGGGGTCCTTATGAGGCCACTGAGGTTTTCCCATGCTGGGGGTTGTGAGCTGCTCAAAACCGCAAAGTTTCCTTCTGTGGGACAGTCGAGTCCTGTTCTATGCCTCCAGGACACCCGATACGGAAAGAATCGAGAGAACGGTTCAAAGGATGGATTCCTGGACACCCCACCTCGCATTCCCATTGGCAACTAGCGACAAGACCGATTCCATCTGCTAGCTCGTGGGTGAGCTACCCACGGGGCTGAGTTGAAATGGACTCTCATGAGGATGGGTCATAATGAGGGTTTGTGTCCATAGAGACCTTGGAATATGGCGGTGGCTCGGGGAATCTTCAGGATTCCCCTACCCGGAGGGATTGACACAGCTCCAAAGAGCAAGCTTCCCATGTGGAGACGAGAAGTGTTCTGTTTGGGGCCTCAGGAAAGCCATATGCTGGTATTCGAAACCAGGTTTTAGAGGACAGACATCTGGAAACCAAAGCTAGGGTTACGATTAGGGCCTAGGGCCTGTCCGGTACAATCGACTTCCTCTGGGGACATCTGTCTGCGTGTCTGATTGGAGGGAGTTGCTCAGCTTGTGTCAGAAAGCCCCTGTTTGGACAGGAAGGCTTGCACTATTAGAATGGCCTCGGGGGCCCTGGAGGTTTCTCCTAATTTCTAGGATTGTGTCCAATGGAATGGGCACAGTTTCTTTGGAGAGTGCAGATGCTGTACTGCATTATGGCTCCAGATGCCTAAGCCTAGAGGGTGTGTGGGCCAGGGTTTTGGGGACAGAAGTCTGAAAACCCAAACTCGGCTTAGGTTTTGTTCCGAGGGTATGGCAGGCTCGATATGCAGACCGTGGGGGGAGCACCTCGGGATATGAAAGAAGGGCGCATGTGAGATATTTACTCAGGCTTTGTCTCTGGATTTTGTGTTAAGGATGGCCTTGGAATGCAGGGGTGGCCGCATGGGACATGATGATTCTCCTTCTCTACGGATTTGGCCCAGCTCTCTAGAGTATGGGGCCATTCTATGGGATGGGAGGATACCTGTTTTCAGCCTCAAGTTTTCCCTCCAAAAGACAGATTCCAGAGTAGTGACCTGGGTAGGGGCAACTGGAAAACCTGACCTCTGTTGAGGACTGGAGCCTCGGGGAATGGCAAGCCCCATATGCCTGCTCATGGTCCAGCCACTGAGAGGCCTTGCTTGAACACGGGGTTCATGCTGAGGGTCACAATGCGTGTTTGTGCCCAAGGCGGCCCTCAAGCATGGGCGTGGCCTCATGGGACATGCAGGTCTCTGCTACCCTGAAGGTTTGACACGGTGCCAACAGCAACGTTTCCCATAATGGGGCACGAGGAGTTCTGATTTGTGCATCAGGTTCCCTCCTGTGCAGGGATTGGAGATAAGGTCTAGGTTCAGATTCCTGAAAACCCAGGCTGAGAAGATATGACAGCCTAAGGCCATGGCGGGTTAGGTGTAATGGGTGTGCAGCCAGCTGTCTGGGTGTCTGTCAGGAGGTCTGGCCTGAGGCTGTGTCAGACAGATATTAGGACCCTGGGCATCCTATGAAATTGGGGTGCGGTCAACAGCCGTGCGGGTTGATCCTCATTTGGGGTTGCTGGTCAGCCCCATAGGACAAAATTTTCTTCTGGGGGGCAGGCAGACTGCTGCGGTGTGGATCCAGAATTCCCAATCTTGAGGGCTTGTGGGCCAGGAGTGTGAGGTCAGAAGTCTGGAAACACAAGCTGGGGATAGGTTTTGACCTGAGGGCCCAGCAGGACTACCGTGTGGAGGCTGAATTGAGCCCTGCTGCATCTGAAGTCAGGGCGTTAATCAGATGTTGGCTCAGGCTGGAGATTGTGTCCATGATGGCCCCTTAAGGATTTGGGATCCTCATGAGGCCATGGAGGTTTTACCACACTAGGCATTGTGAGATTCTCCAAGCTGCAGGGTTTCCTTCTGTGGGACACTCGAGTCCTGATGGATGACTCCAGGATGCGCCATATGGAAAGACTATAGAGAAGGGTTCTAAGAATGGATTCCTGGAAAACCCATCTCGAATGCCCATCGTCTCCTTGCGACAAGGCCGGTTCCATCTGCTAGCTCTTTTTTTTTTTTTTTAAGATTTTATTTATTTATTTGTCAGAGAGAGAGAGTGTGAGCACAGGCAGACAGAGTGGCAGGCAGAGGCAGAGGGAGAAACAGGCTCCCTGCCGAGCAAGGAGCCCGATGTGGGACTCGATCCCAGGACGCTGGGATCATGACTTGAGCCGAAGGCAGCCGCTTAACCAACTGAGCCACCCAGGCGTCCCCATCTGCTAGCTCTTGAGTGAGCTACCCACAGGGCTGAGTTGAAATGGACTTTCATGAGGATGCGTAATAATGAGGATGTGTGTCCATGGAGATCTTGGAATGGGGCGGTGGCAGAGGGGCCCTTCAGGATTCTCCTACCCAGAGGGATTGACAAAGCTCCAAAGAGCAAACTTCCCATGTGGAGACGAGGGGTGTTCTGTTTAGTGTCTCAGGAAAGCCCCATATGCTGTTATTCAAAACCAGGCTTCAGAGGTCAGACATCTGGAAGCCAAAGTTAGGGTTCAGATTCGGGCCTAGGGGCCTGTCCGGTTCAATCTTCTGTCTCTGGGGACATCTGTCTGCATGTCTGATTGGAAGGAGTTGCTCAGCATGTGTCAGAATGCCCCTGTTTGTACAGGGAGGTTAGCATTATTGGGATGTCATTGGGGGATTTGGAGGTTTCTCCTAATCTGTAGGGTGGTGAACAATGGAATGGGCACAGTTTCTTTGGCGAGGGTAGTTGCAATACTGCGGTGTGGCTCTAGAGGCCACAGATTAGAGAGTGTGTGGGCCAGGGCTTTGGGGACAGAAGTCTGAAAACACAGACTCAGCTTAGGTTTTGTTCTGAGGGCATGTCAGGCTCAATCTCCAGACCGTGAGGGAGCACCTGAGGATAGGAAAGAAGGGCGTGTGTGAGATGGTTACTCAGTATTTTGTCTCTGTATTTTCTGTCAAGGATGGTCGTGGACTGCAGGGGTGGCCTCATGGGCCATGGATGAGTCTTGCTCTCTGGGGATATGACTGGCTCTAAAGAGTTTGGGACCATTCTGTGGGAAGGGAAGAGTCCTGTTTTCTGCCTCAGTTGTCCCTGCAGAAGATGGATTCCACAGCAGAGCACAGGGTACAGGCGCCTGGAAAACCTGACCTCTGTGTAGGATAGGGGGCCATGAGGCATGGCAAGCCCCATATGCGGGCTCTTGTTCCAACCACTGAGAGGCCTTACGTGAACACGGGGCTCACGCTGAGGGTCACAATGCATGTTTGTGCCTAATGCGGCCCTAAAGCATGGGCGTGGCCTCATGGGCCATGGAGGTCTCTCCTACCCTGAAGGTTTGCCACCTTGCCAACAGCAAGGTTTCCTGCCATGGGGCAGAAGGAGTTCTGAATTTTGCATCAGGTTCCCCCCTGTGCAGCATTTGGAGTTAAGGTCAATGTTCAGATGACGGAACACCCAGTATGGGAAGAGATGACAGCCTAAGGCCCTGGCTGGTCGGATGTGCTTTGTGTGCGTCCACTTGTCCGGGTTTCTGTCAGGAGGTCTGGACTGAGGTTGTGTCAGACAGAGCATAGTGCCCAGGGCATCCTATGAAATTGGGGTGCGGTCGACGGCCTTGCAGGTCGCTCCTCATTTGGGGTTTCAGGGCATCCCCATAGGGCAAAGATTTCTTCTGGTGGGCAGGCAGAGTGCTGCGGTGTGGCTCCGGAATTCCCAATCTGGAGGACTTGTGGGCCAGCAGTGTGAGTACGGCAGTCTGAAAACTCAAGCTGGGAATAGGTTTTGGGTCGAGGGCCCAGCTGGCCTACCGTGCAGAGGCTGAATCGAGATCTCCTGCATCTGAAGTCAGGGCGAGAATCAGACGTGGGCTCAGGCTGGAGTTTGTGTCCATGATGGCCCCTTCAGGATGTGGGGGCCTCATGAGGCCATGGAGGTTTTCCCATGCTGGGAGTTGTGAGCTGCTCCAAACCGCAAGGCTTCCTGCTGCAGGACAGTCTAGTCCTGTTGGATGGCACCAGGACGCACCCTACGGAAAGACTCGAGAGAAGGGTTCTATGGATGGATTCCTGGACAACCCACATCACATCGCATTCCCATTGCCTCCTAGTGACATGGCCGGTTCCATCTGCTAGCTCTTGGGTGAGCTATCCAGGGGACTGAGTTGAAATGCACTCTCATGAGGATGGGCCATAATGTGGGTTTGTGTCCATGGAGACCTTGGAATGTGGTTCTGGCTCAGGGGCCTTTCAGGATTCTCCTACCAAGAGGGATTGACACAGTTCCAAAGAGCAAGATTCCCATGTGAAGACGAGAGGTGTTCTGTTTGGTGCCTCAGGAAAGCCCCATATGCTGGTATTTGAAACCAGACTTCAGAGGACAGACGTCTGGAAACCAAAGTTAGGGTTCCGATTCGGGCCTAAGGGCCTGTCCAGTTCAATCTTATTCCTCTGGGGACATCTGTCTGCGTGTCTGATTGGAGGTGTATGCTCAGCTTTCCTCAGAATTTCCCTGTTTGTGCAGGGAGGCTAGCACTATTGGGATGTCCTTGGGAGCCATGGAGGTTTCTCAGAATCTGTAGGGTTGTGAACAATGGAATGGGCACAGTTTCCTTGGAGAGGGCAGGTGCAGTACTGCGGTGTGACTCCAGAGGCCCCAGTCTAGAGGGTGTGTGGGCCAAGGTTTTGGGGACAGAAATCTGAAAACATAAACTCAGCTTAGGTTTTGTTCCGAGGGTATGGCAGCCCCGATCTCCATACCTTGAAGGGAGCACCTCGGGACATGAAAGAAGGGTGGGTGTGAGACAGTTGCTGAGGCTTTTGTCTTTGGATTTTGTGTCAAGAATGGCCGTGGAATGCAGGGGAGGCTGCATAGACCATGATGAGTCTCCCTCTCTGATGTGTTAGCCCGGCTCTCAAGAGTTTGGGGCCATTTTGTGGAAAGAGAGGAGTCTGCTTTTCTGCCTCAGGTGTCCCTCCAATTGACTGATTCCAGAGCAGAGCCCTTGGTACGGGCAACTGGAAGACCTGACCTCTGGTTTGGGTGGGGGAGTCACAGCATGGCAAGTCCCATATGCGGGATCTTGGTACAGCCACTGAGAGCCCTTACTTGAACACGGTGCTTATGCTGAGGAACAAAATGCGTGTTTGGAGCAAGGTGGCCCTCAAGCATGGGTGTGGCCTCATGGGCCATGCAGGTATCTCCTACCCTGAAGGTTTGACACCATGCCAACAGCAAGGTTTCCTTCCATGGGGCAGGAGGAGTTCTGATTTATGCATGTGGTTGCCCCCCTGTGCAGGAATTGGAGATAAAGTCTAGGTTCAGATGATTGAACACCCGGGTTGGGAAGAGATGACAGCCTAAGGCCATGGCAGGTCGGATGAGCTTGGTTTGCGGCCACCTGTCTGGGTGTCTGTCTGGAGGTCTGGGCTGAGGTGTGTCAGATGCAGCATTAGTGCCCAGGGCATCCTATGAAATTGGGGTGCAGTCGACGGCTGTGCGGGTTGTTCCTCCTTTGGGTTTCTGGGCACCCCAATAGGGCAACGTTTTTCTTCTGGTGGGCAGGCAGAGTGCTGTGGTGTGGATCCAGAATTCCCAATCTGGAGGGCTTGTATGCGAGGAGTGTGAGGACTGACAACTGAAAACACAGCCTGGGGATAGGTTTCGGTTCGAGGGCCCAGCAGGCCTACCGTGAAGAGTCTGAATTGAGATAGGCTGCATCTGAATTCAGGGCGTGGATCAGACGTTGGCTCAGGCTGGAGATTGTGTCCATGATGGTCCCTTCAAGATGTGGGGTCCTCATGAGGTCATCCAGGTTTTCCCATGCTGGGGGTTGTGAGCTACTCCAAACCACAAGGTTTCCTTCTGTGGGAGAGTCGAATCCTGATGGATGGCTGCAGGACGCCCCATACGGAAAGACTCGTGAGAAGGGTTCCACGGATGGATTCCTGGACACCCCACCTCGCATTCCCTTTGGCTCCTAGTGACAATGCTGTTTCCATCTGCTAGCTCTTGGGTGAGCTACCCAGGGGGCTGAGTTGAAATGGACTCTCATGAGGATGGGTCATAATGTGGGTTTGTGTCAATGGAGACCTTGAAATGTGGCAGTGGCTTAGGGGTCCTTCAGGTTTCTCGTACCTGGATGGATTGACACAGCTCCAAAGAGTAAGCTTCCCATGTGGAGACTAGAGGTGTTCCCTTCGGTGACTCAGGAATGCCCCTTATTCTGGTTTTCGAAACCAGTCCTCAGAGGAGAGATGCCTGGAAACCAAAGCCAAGGTTCTGATTAGGGTCTAGGGGCCTGTCCTGTTCAATCTTCTTTCTCTGGGGACATTGGTCTGCATTTCTGATTGGAGGGAGTAGCTCAGCTTGTGTCAGAATTCGCCTGTTTGTACAGGGAAGCCAGCACTATTGGGATATCCTTGGGGAGCTTGGAGGTTTCTCCTAATCTATAGGGTTGTGGCCAATAGAATGGGCACAGTTTCCTTGGTGAGCACAGGCACTGTACTGTGGCGTGGCTCCAGAGGCACCAGCCTAGAGGCTGTGTGGGCCAGGCATTTGGGGACAGAAATCTGAAAACACAAACTCCCCTTAGATTTTGTTCCAAGACTATGGGAGGCTCCATCTCTAGACCTCTTTGGGGGCTTCTGAGCATCCCCGTTTAACATCATGCAAACAGCAAGGTTTGACGCACCAACAGAACACCTCTCATCTTCACATGGGAAGCTTGCCTTTTGGAGCTTTGGCAATCTCTCCCGGTAGGAGAATCCTGAAGGGACCCTGAGCCACTGCCACATTCCAAGGTCTCCATGGACACAAGCCCACATTATGACCCATTCTCATGAGAGTCCTTTTCAACTCACCCCCCTGGGTACCTCACCCCAGAGCCAGCAGATAGCACCGGCCTTGTCCTCGGAGCCAATGGGAATGCGAGGTGTGGTGTCCAGGCACCCATCCTTAGAACTCTGCTCTCGAGTCTTTCCATATGGGGCATCCTTGAGCCATAGAACAAGACTCGACTGTCCCACTGAAGGAAACCTTGCGGTTTAGAGCAGCTCACAACACCCAGCATTGGAAAACCTCCATGGCCTCATGAGGACCCCACTTCCTGAAGGGGCCATCATGGACACAAACTCCAGCTTGAGCCAACATCTGATCACCACCCTGACTTCAGATGCAGGAGATCTCGATTCAGACTCTCCACGGTAGGCCCTCTGTGCCCTCAGCCCAAAACCTAACCCCAGCTTGTGTTTTTAGACTTTCGTCCTCACTCCTGGCCCACAAGCCCCCCAGATTGGGGATTCCGGAGCCATACCACAGCACTCTTCCTGACCAGCAGTAGAAAAACGTTGCCCTACAGGGATGCCAGAAACACCAAATGAGGATCAACACGTACGGCCCTCAACCACACCCCAATTTCATAGGATGCCCTGGACACGAATGCTCTGTCTGACACAGCATCAGCCCAGACCACTGACAGACACCCAGACAGCTTGCCATACACCCAACACCAACCCACCATGGCCGTAGGCCATCATCTCTTCCCAACCTGGGTTTCCAGGCATCTGTACCTAGACCTTATCTCCAAGCCCTGCACAGGTTGGAACCTTATGCACAAATCAGAACTCCTCCTGCCACATGGCAGGAAACCTTACTGTTGGCATGGTGTCAAACCTTCAGGGTAGGAGAGACCTGCATGGCCCATGAGGCCACACCCCTACTTGAGGGGCGCCTTGCGCACAAACACTCATTTTGACCCTCAGCGTGAGCCCCGTGTTCACATAAGGCTTCTCAGTGGCTGTACCAAGACCCCGCCTATGGGGCTTGCCATGCCCCGAGGACCCAAATCCTAACCAGAGGTCAGGTCTTCTGATCGCCCGTAACCAGTGCTCTGCTCTGGAAACCGTCTTTTGGAGGGACACCTGGGGAATAATGCAGGACCCCTCCCTTCCCTCAGAATGGCCCCAAACTCTTGAGAGCTGGGCCAAATGCCCAGAGAGGGAGACTCATCCATGGCCTATGCGGCCACTCCTGCATTCCATGGCCATCCTGCACACAAAATCCAGAGACAAAAGCCTGAGGAACCGTCTCACAGGCGCCTTCTTTCATATCCCGAGGAGCTCCCCTCACGGTCTGGAGATCGAGCCTGCCATACCCTTGGAACAAAACCTAAGCCGAGCTTGGGTTTTCAGACTTCTGTCCCCAAAACCCTGGCTCACACACCCTCTAGGCTTGGGCCTCTGGCGCCACACCTCAGTACTGTGCCTGTCCTAAGCAAGGAAACCCTGCCCATTCCATTGGCCACAACCCTACAAATTAGGAGAAACCTCCAAGGCCCCCGAGGCCATCCCAATAATGCAGGCCTCCTTGGACAAACAGGGGCATTCTGACACAAGCTGAGAAACTCCTTCCAATCAGACATGCAGACAGATGTCCCCAGAGACAGAAGATTGAACCAGATAGGCCCCTAGGCCTGAATCTGAACCCTAGCTTTGGTTTCCAGGTGTCTCTCCTCTGAGGCCTGGTTTCAAATACCAGCATGTTCGGCTTTTCTGACTTACCAAACAGAACACCTCTCATCTCCACATGGGAACCTTGCTCTTTGGAGCTGTGTCAATCCCTCCTGGTACGAGAATCCTGAAGGGCCCCTAAGCAACTGCCACATTCCAATGTCTCCATGGACCCAAGCCCACATTATGACCCATCCTCATGAGAGTCCTTTTCAACTCAGCCCCCTGGGTAGCTCACCCCAGAGCCAGCAGACCGCACCGGCCTTGTCGCTCAGAACCAAAGGGAATGCGAGGTGGGTTGTTCATTCATCTGTCCTTAGAACCTTGCTCTCGAGTCTTTCTGTATGGGGCATCCTGGAGCCATAGAACAGGACTCGACTCTCCCATAGAAGGAAACCTTGCGTTTTGGAACAATCACAACCCCCAGCGTGGGAAAACCTCCATGGCCACTTGAGGCCCCCACGTCCTGAAGGGGCCATCATGGGAACAAACTCCAGCCTGAGCCAAAGTCTGATCCTCGCCCTGACTTCTGATGCAGGAGATCTCGATTCAGCATCTGCATGGTAGGCTCTCTGTGACCACGGCCCGAAACCTAAACCCAGCTTGTGTTTTCCGATTTTCGTCCTCACACTCTTGGCCCACAAGCCCTCCAGTTTTGGAATTCAGGAGCCATACTGCAGCACTTTTCCTGACCACCAGAAGAAAAACGTTGCCCTATGGGCATACCCAGAAACCCCAAATGAGGATCAACCTGCACAGCCCTTGACTGCACCCAAATTTCATAGGATGCCCTGGACATGAATGCTCTGTCTGACACAGCCTCAGCCCAGACCTCCCGATAGACACCCAGACAGATATTTGCACACCCAGCACATCCGACCGCCATGGCCTTAGGCTGTCATCTCTTTCCAACTTGGGGTTCCAAGCATCTGAACCTAGACCTTATCTCCGATCCCTGCACAGGTGGGAACATGATGCACAAATCAGAACCACTCCTACCCCATGGCAGGAAAACTTGCTTCTGGCATGGCATCAAAACTTCAGGGTAGAAGACTTGCAGGGCTCCTTAGGCTACACTCCTGTTTGAGGGCCGCCTTGGGCACAAACACGCATTTTGACCCTCAGCGTGAGCCCCATGTTCAAGGAAGGCCTCTCAGTGGCTGCACCAGTAGTCCACCTATGGGGCTTGCCATGCCCCAAGGCCCTCATTCCTAACCAGAGGTCAGGTCTCCCAGTCACCCGTACCCAGGGCTCTGCTCTGGAATCCATCTTTTGGAGGGACAGCTGAGGCAGAATGCAGGACTCCTCCCTTTCCACAGAATGGCCCCAAACTCTTGAGAGCCAGGCCAAATGCCCAGAGAGGGAGACTCATCCATGGCCAATGCAGCCACTCCTTCATTCCACGGTCATCCTTGTCACAAAATCCAGAGACAAAATCCTGAGCATCCATCTCACACGCACCCTTCTTTCAAATCCAGAGGAGCTCCCCTCAGGGTCTGGAGATCTAGCCTGCCATACCCTCGGAACAAAACCTAAGCCGAGTTTCGGTTTTCAGAATTCTGTCCCCAAAGCCCTGGGCCACGCACACTCTAGGCTTGGGCCTCTGGAGCCACACTGCAGGAATGTTCCTGCCCTCTCCAATGAAACTGTGCCCATTCCATTAGCCACAACCATACAGATTAGGAGAAACCTCCAAGCCCAAGAGGCCATCCCAAAAGTGCAGGCCTCCCTGTAAAAACAGGGGCATTATGACACACGCTGAGCCACTCCCTCCAATCAGACATGCAGACAGATGTCCCCAGAGACAGAAGATTGAACCGGACAGGTCCCTAGGCCAGAATCTGAACCCTAGTTTTGGTTTCCTGGCGTCTCTCCTCTGAGGCCTGGTTTCGAATACCAGCGTGTGGGGCTTTCCTGAGGCCCAAACAGAACACATCTCATCTCCACATGGGAAGCTTGATCTTTGGAACTGTGTCAATCCCTCCCAGTACAAGAATCCTGAAGGGCCCCTGAGCCACCGCCACATTCCAAGGTCTCCATGGACACAGGCCCACATTATGACCCATCCTCATGAGAGTCCTTTTCAACTCAGCCCCCTGGGTAGCTCACCCCAGAGCCAGCAGATCGCATTGGCCTTGTCACTTGGAGCCAATGGGAATGCGAGGTGGGGTGTGTAGTCGTCCGTCCTTAGAACCCTGCTCTCGTAGAAACAAGGTAAAGAAGGCAATAGGATGATATCTTCAAAGAGCTAAAAGAAAATATTTGTCTATTGATATTCTGTTTCAATATCTGGACTTTGTGTCAAGGATGGCAGAGGAATGTAGAGGTGGCCTCATGGGCCATGGACGATTTTCCCTCTCTGGGGATTTGGCCCCGTTCCCCATCATTTGGGGTCATTGTGTGGGAAGGCAGGAGTCCTGTTTTCTGCCTCAGGGGTCCCTCCAAAAGAGAGATTCCAGTGCAGAGCCCGAGGTGTGGGTGACCGGAATACCCCACCTTTGTTTGGAATTGGGGCCTAGGGGCATGGCAAGCCCGATATGCGGGCTCTTGGTCCAGCTACTGAGAGGCCTCATTTGAAAATGTGGCTCAGGCTGAGGGTCACAATGCGTGTTTGTGCCCAAGGCGGCCCTCAAGCATGGGCGTGGCCTCAAGGTCCATGCAGGTTTCTCCAACTCTGAGGGTTTGGCTTTGATTTCCATCCCAAAAGCAAGGTCTCTTACCATGGGGAAGGTGGAGTTTTATGCATCAGGTTCCCCCATATACAGGGATTTGAGAGAAGTTTTGGGACAGATGCCTGAAAACCCAATTTGGGAAGAGATGAGGGCAGAGGGCCATGGTAGTTCCAATCTGCTGCATATGTGGAGGTCTGGGCTCAGGCTGGATCAGACAGAGCAGTAGTGCACAGGGCAGCCTACGAAAATGGAGTGCAGTCGAGGGCCATGCAGGTTGATCCTCATGTGTGGTTTCTGGGCAGCCCCATGGGCACTTTTTTCTCTGGTGGGCAGTCAGAGTTCTGCATTGTGGCTCCAGAATTCCTAATGTAAAGGGCATCTGGGCCAGGATAGTGAGGGCAGAAGTCTGAAAACACCAGCTAGAGTTAGGTTTCGGGCAGAGGGCACGATAAGCCCACTATGCAGAGGCTGAATGGAGATCTCCAGCATCTGAAGTAAGGGCGAGTATCAGACATTGGCTCAGGCTGGAGTTTGTAACCATGATGGCTCTTGAATGGAAGGGTCGCCTCATGAGGCCGTAGAGGTTTTCCCACTCTGGGGTTTGTAAGCTTCTCCAAACAGCAAGATTTCCTTCTGCGGGACAGGCGAGTCCTATTGGATGGCTCAAGGCTGCCCCATAAGGAAAGATTTGAGAGCACGGCTCAAAGAATGGATGCCTGGGAAACCCAAATTGAAATCCCATTGGCTCCTAGGGACAAGGCAAGCCCTGCTGGCTCTGGGACGAGCTACTCAGGGGCCTGAGTTGAAATGGACTCTCATGCTGATGGGTCATAGTGCGGGTTTGTGTAAATGGAGACCCTGGGATGTGGCAGTGACCCAGGGGCCCTGCAGGATTTTCTTACCCAGAGAGTTTTACACAGCTCCCAATAGCAAGGTTCCCATATGGAGATGACAGGTGTTGTTTTGTGCATCAAGAAAACCCCATATGCTGGTATTCGAAAGCAGGTCTCTGGGGAGAGATGCCTGCAAACCTAAGCTAGTTTTCAGATTAGGGCCTAGGGGCATGTCCGGTTCAATTGTCTGTCTCTGGGGACATCTGCCTGTGTTTCTGATTGGAGGTAGCTGCTCAGGTGGTTTCAGAAATGGCTTTTTGTCCAGGGTAGACTACCCAATTGGGCTCAGGGACCTTGTAGGTTTCTCCTAATCTGTAGGGTTGTGGCCAATGGAATGGGCACAGTTTCCTTCAAGAGGGCAGGCACAGTCCTTTGGTGTTGCTCCAGATGCCCCAGCCTGGAAGGTGTGTGGGCCAGGGCTGTGGGGACAGAAATCTGAATACACAAACTTGGGATAGGTTTTGGGCTGAGGGTATGGCAAACCTGAACTACAGACCATGAGGGGAGCTCCTCAGGATATGACAGAAGGGCGAGTGTGAGGCGTTAGCTCAGGCTTTTTTCTCTGGATTTTGTGTCAAGGATGGCCAAGGAATGTAGAGTTGGCGTCATGGGTCATGGACGATTCTCCCTCTCCGGGGATTTGGCCTGGCTCCCCATCGTTTGGGGTCACTGTGTGGAAAAGCAGGAGTCCTAATTTCTGTCCAGTGGTCCCTCCAAAAGAGGGATTCCAGAGTACAGCCCCAGGTAAGGGCAACCAGGAAACCCCAACTTTGGTTAGGATTGGGGCCTAGGGGCATGGCAAGCCGATATGAGGGCTCTTGGTCCAGCTACCGAGAGGCCTCATTTACAAACAGGGATCAGGCTGAGGATCACAATGCGTGTTTGTGCCCACGGCGGCCTGCAAGCATGGACATGGCCTCAGGGTCCATACAGGTTTCTCTGATTCTGAGGGTTAGACTTTGAGCCCCATTCTAGCAGCAAGTTTTCCTGCCATGGTGAAGGAGGAGTTCTGTTTCGTGCACCAGGTTCCCCCATATGCAGGGTTTTGAGAGAAGATCTAGGGACAGTTGCCTGAAAACCCAGAATGGGAAGAGATGACGGCAGAGGGCCTTGGTGTGTCCGAACTGCTGCATTTGTGGCCAGCTGTCTCGGTGTATGATGGAAGGTCTGGGCCCAGCCTGTGTCAGACAGAGCATTAGAGCACAGGGCTGCCTAGGAGATTGGGATGCAGTCAAGGGCCGTGCCAGTTGATCCTCATTTGGGCTTTCTGGGGAGCCCCATAGGGCCCTTTTTTCTTCTTGAGCTCAGGCAGAGTGCTGCATTGTGGTTCCAGAATTCCCAATGTGAAGGGCTTCTGGGCCAGGATTGTGAAGGCAGAAGTCTGAAAACAAAAGCTAGGGTTAGGTTTCGCGTGGCAGGCACAGCAAGCCCACACTGCAGATGCTGAATCAAGATCTCCAGCATCTGAAGTAAGGGTGAGTATCAGAGTTTGCCACCATGATGGCTCCTGAGAGGAAGGGTCGCCTCACGAGGCCGTGGAGGTTTTCCCCCTATAGGGGTTGTGAGCTGCTCCAAACAGCAAGATTTCCTTCTGCGGGACAGGCAAGTACTATTGCATGGCTCAAGGCTGCTCCATATATAAAGATTCGAGAGCATGGCTCAAAGGACGGAAGCCTGGAAACCCCACCATGAAACCCCATTAGCTCCTAGGGAGAAGGCAGATTGGATATGTTGGCTTTGCGGAGAGCTACCCAGGGGGCTGAGTTGAAATGGACTCTCATGATTTGGGGTCATAATGCGGGTTTGTGACATGGAGACCCTGGAATGTGGTGGTGACTCAGGGGCCCCACAGGATTTTCTTACCCGGAGGGTTTTACACAGCACCCAATAGCAAGGTTCCCACGTGGAGACGAGAGGTATTCGTTTTGTGCCTGAGGAAAGCCCCATATGCTGATATTCAAAAGCAGGCCTCTGGGGAGAGATGCCTGCAAACCTGAGGTAGTTTTCAGATTAGGGCCTAGGGGCATGTCCGGTTCAATTGTCTGACTCTGGGGACATCTGTCTGTGTTTCTGATTCGAGGTAGTTGCTCAGGTGGTTTCAGAAATGGCTTTTTGTCCACGGAGGGCTACCCAATTGGGATGGGCTTGAGGGCTTTGTAGGTTTCTCCTAATCTGTAGGGTTGTGGCCAATAGAACGGGAATAGTTCCCTTCGGGAGGGCAGGCACAGTCCTCTGGCATGGCTGCAGAGGGCCCATCCTGGAGAGGGTGTGGGCCAGGGCTGTGGGGACAGAAATCTGAAAACACAAACTCGGGTTATGGCAGACCTGATCTACAGACCGTGAGGGCAGCTCCTCGGGATATGAAAGAAGGGCGAGTGTGAGGTGGTAGCTCAGGCTTTTGTTTCTGGATTTTGTGTCAAAAATGCCAGAAGAATGTAGAGGTGGCCTCATGGGTCAAGGACGATTCTCCCTCTCTGGGGATTTGGCCTGGCTACCAATCATTTGGGGTCATTGTGTGGGAAGGCAGGAGTGCTTGTGCCCCAGAAGGCCCTCAAGCATGGGCGTGGACTCATGGGCCATGCAGGTTTCTCTGAGTCTGAAAGTTTGGAATTGACACCCATCCCAATAGCAAAATTTCTTGCCATGGGAAAGGAGGAGTTCTGTATTATGCATCAGGTTCCCCAATTGCATTGATTTGAGAGAAGGCTAGGGACAGATGCCTGAAAACCAAGGTTGGGAAAAGATGAGGCCAGAGGGCCATGTGAGGTCTGATCAGCTGCACTAGCGGCTAGCTCTCTGTGTATCTGAGGGGAGGTCTGGGCTCAGGCTGTGTCAGAAAGAGCATTACTGCACAGGGCAGCCTAGGAAATTGGGATGCGGTTGAGGGCCATGCAGGTTGATCCTCACTTGGGGTTTCTGGGCAGCCCCATATGGCACTTTTTTCTTCTGGAGCGCAGGCAGAGTGCGGCGTTGTAGCTCCAGAAATCCCAATGTGAAGGGCTTCTGGGCCAGCAGTGTGAGGGCGGAAGTTTGAAAACACAAGCTAGGCTTAGGTTTCAGGCAGAGGGCATGGCAGGCCCACTCTGCACAGTTTGAATTGAGATCTCCAGCATCTGAAATAAGGGCGAGTATCAGACGTTGGCTCAGGTTGGAGTTTGCCACCATGATGTCTCCTGATGCAAGGGTGTCCTCTTGAGGCCATGGAAGTTTTCCCACTCTGGGGGTTGGGAGCCGCTCCAAACTGCAAGGTTTCCTTCTGCAGGACAGGCGAGTACTGTTGGATGGCTCAAGGCTGCCCCATACTGAATGATTCGAGAGCAAGGTTCAAAGGACGAATGACTGGAAAACATACCTCGCATTCCCACTGGTTTCTAGTGCCAAGGCTGATTCCATGTGCTTGCCTTGGGGCGAACTACCCAGTGGGAGGATTTGAAGTGGACACTCATGCTGATGGTTCATAATGCATTTTGGTGTTCATGGAGACCGTGGAATGTCGCAGTGGCTCTGGGGCCCTGCAGGTTTCTCCTACCCTGAGGGTTTGACACAGCTCGAATTAGCAAGGTTTCCTTCTGGGACAGGAGGTGTTCTGTTTTCTGGCTCAGTCATCCTCCATATGTTGATAATCGAGACCAGGCGTCTGGAGAGAGATTCCTGAAAACAAAAGCTAGGGTTAGGTTGCCTGGAAACCCCACCTGGGTTTACCTTTAGAGTAGGAACTAGACACTTGGCATGTAGGAACATGGCAAGTCTGATTCGCTGGGTCTGGGACGAGCTACTCAGGGCGCTAATTTGAAATGGTGTCTCATGCTGAGGGACACAATGAGGTTTTGTGTCTAGGGGGACTTTCTAATGTGGTGGTGGCCTCAAGGGCATGCAGCATTCTCCTTCCCTGAGAGTTTTACACAACTCCAAATAGCAAGATTTCCTTCTGGAGATTGACAGTGTTCTGTTTTATAGCTCAGGGATCCCCCATATGTTAGTATTCAAGACCAGGACTCAGGGGACAGATGCCTGAAAACCTTCAGAAAGATTCAGTTTAGGGCCTAGGGGACTGTCAAGTTGAATCTTCTCTCTCTGGGGCAATCTACCTGGGTGTCTGACAGGAGGTACTTTCTCAGGGTTGGTCAGACTGCACATTTGTCCAGGACCTCTTACCAAATTGGGGTGGCCACGGGGGCCTTGCATGTTTCTTCTAATCTTGAGGTTTCTTTGGGCTCTAAAATGGACAGTTTCCTTCTGGAGTGCAGGCACAGTCCTGTGGTGTTGTGGCTATGGAGTCGCCAGTGGGGGCGATTTGTGGACCAGTACTCTGAGGACAGAAGTCTAAAAACACAAACTTGGGTTAGGGTTAGGGCCAACGGTTTGGCAGGCCCAATCAGCAGACCCTGAGGCCAGATATTGGGGATCTGAAATTAGGGCTCAGTCTTCTGTCTCTGGATTTTGGTTTGCTGCGGAATAAAGGGGTGGCCACATGGGGCATGAAACTTTCTCCCTCTATGGGGGTTTGCAAATCTCCAAATAGCATGGTGTAATTCTGGGGAAAAGGAGGAGTCCTGATTTCTGGCCCAGTGTTCCCCCATAATGAGGAATTCAACACCAGGGCTCTGGATATGGGCCTGGAGCCCAAACTTTGGTTAGGATTTGGGCCTAGGGCCATGGCAGGCCCCATATGCTGACTCTAAGTTGATAGACCGGGGGTCTTAGTTGAAAAAGGTACTCCAGCTAAGTGTCCCAATGGAGATTTGTGTCACTGGGGACCCTCAATTTTGGGTGGGGCCTCATGGGCCATGAAGGTTTCTCCTACACTGAGGGTTTTACTCTAAGGGTTTTACACCCATCCCAATAGCAAGGTTTCCTGCATTGGGGAAGGAGGAGTTCTGTTTTGTGCATCAGGTTCCCCAACCCCCGTATGCAGGAATTTGTGATAAGATCTGGGGACAGATGCCTGAAAACCCAGGTTGGGTAGAGATTATGGACTAGGGACATGTCAGTTCCAATCGCTGGATATGCGGCCGGCATTCTGGGTGCCTGAGAGGAGGTCGGGGCTTTGTCAGAAAGAGCATTAATGGAAAGGGTGACATAAAATTAGGGTGCCCTTGACAAGTGTCATGCAGGTTAATGCTCTTTTGGGGTTTTGGGAAGCCCCATAGGGCACTTTTTCTTTCTGGTGGGTAGGCAGAGTGCTGAGTTGTGCCTCCAGAATTCCCAGTCTGGAGGGCTTGTGGGCAAGGAGTGTGAGGATGGAAGTCTGAAAACACAAGCGGGTTAGGTTTAGGGGCTAGATCATGTCAAGCCCAATCTAGAGGATGAGGTGAGATCCCCAGCATCTTAAAAAAGGGCAAGTTTCAAATGTTTGTTCACCCTGGAGTGTTTGTCCATGATGGCTGCCTAACATAGGGGTGGCCTCATGAGGCTATGGGCGTTTTCCCTTCTCTGGGGTTGTGAGCTGAACCAAACATCAAGCTTTTCTTTTCAGGACAGGGGGAGTAGGTTTGTTGGCTTAAGGTTCCCTCATATGGAAAGATTCCAGACCGGGACTCTACAAATGGATGCCGGGAAACCCCACCTTGGGTTGCCATGGGATCCTAGGGACTTGGCAGGTTTGATCTGCTGGCTCTGGGGTGAACTACCATAAGGGCTGAGTTGCAATGGAGTCTCATGCTGATGGGTCACAATGTGAGTTTGTGTCCAGGGAGACCTTCAAATGTGGTGGTGACTGTGGAGCCCTGCAGTATTCTCCTACACCGAGCATTTTACACAGCTCCAAATAGCAAGGTTTCCTTCTGGGGACAGGAGGTGTTCTGTTTTGTGGCTCAGGGATTTCCCCTATGTTGGTATCTGAGACCAGGCCTCTGGAAACAGATGCCTGCAAACGTAAACTAGGGTACAGATGAGAGCCTAGGGGCATGTAAGGTTCAATCTGCTGTCTCTAGGGCCATCTATCTGGGTGTCTGACTGGAGGTAGGTGCTCTGGATGTGTCAGACTGGGCATTTTGGTGCAGGGCGTCCTACAAAATTTTCGTGGCCTTGAGGTCCTTGCAGGTTTCTCCTAATCTTGAGGGTTTTGGCAACTGTATAGAACACAGTTTTCTTTGGGAGGCCGGGCACAGTTTTGTTTGAAAATAAAAAACTCAGTTTAGGGCTAGTGTCAAGGGTATGGCAGGCCTGAACTGTCTACCCTGAGGTGAGCTCCTCGGGATCTGAAATTAGGGCTTTGATACTTCACTATCATTCTGAGGGAAAGGAGTGCAACCTCATTGATGAAACCCAAACCTGGACACTAATACACTTCTGCCCCTGGCCTGAGACCCAACCTCCAGTCAGCCACCCATGTACCTGGCCCCATAATCAACAGATTGGACCTCCTATGCCCATGGTCCTTAATTCTAAACCTAGGTTTAATTTTTCAGGCATCCAGTCTTAGAGTTCTGCTCACAAATTCCTCCATTTGGGGGCCCCTGAGCCATACAACAGGCCCCAAACTCTCTCCCAGAATGAACCCGTACTATTTAGAGCTGTACAAAACCCCAGAGCAGGAGAAAACTCCATGGCCCCTGGAGGCCACGCACAGATTAGGCAGCCCTAGTAGTTACAAATTCTAGTCTGGTCTGAGCGAATCTCTGACACTCGCCCTAACTTCAAATATGGGGAGCTTGCCTCAGCATCTGAAGATCGGGGATCCATGTCCTACACCCTAACCATACACCTAGCTTGGGTTTTCAGAATCCCATCCCTTGAGTGCTAGAAAGTGAGCCATCCAGATTGGGGACACCGGAGCCACCCCACAGGACTCTCCCTGCCTTCCAGAAGGAAACTGTGCCAAATAGAACTGCACAAAATATCTAGATTATGGGAATAGTGTAAGACTCCGATGCCAAACCACATTTATATGCCACCCTGGACACTAATATGCAGTCTGACACAACCTGAATCCTGTCCTCCAATCAGCTGCTGGGAATGCTGGCCCCAGGACCAGAACATTGGACCTATCATTTCTCTAGGCCACAATCAAACTCTAGGTTGTGGTATCAGGCAACCATAGCCAGAGCCCTTCGCTCGAATTGCCCACATAGGGGACACCTGAGCCACATAACAGTAATCCTTCTGCCCCCCAGAAGGAAAACTGGCGTTTTGGAGATTTGTAAAGCCCTCAGAGGTGGAAGAAAACCGTGTGGCTCCTTAGGCCACACCCAATTTTGCAGGTGCCCTGGAAACAAAACACCACTGTGATCCTTAGCCTGAGCCTCATTTTCAACACAGCGCCAAGTGAAGATCACTGCAGAGCCAGGATATAAGGCCTGCCATACCTCTAGGACCTAACATTAAACGTACCTTGGATTTTCAGGTATCCATACCAGAATGCTGCACTCAAGTCCTACTCTATGGGGAACCCCTGAGCCATAATAGAGGACACCACCTATCCCCCATAACAGCCAAATTATTTGGAACTGAGCAAAATCCCAGAGCAGGAGAAAATGACATGGACCCTTGAGGCCAACCCCACATTTGGCGGATCGCATGGACACAAACTCCAGCCTGAGTGACCTCCTGACACTCGCCTAAACCCCAGATCCCAGGGAGTTCACCTCAGCATCTGTAGTTTGGGCCGGCCATGCCCTAGGCCTTAACCCTAACCCTCACTTGTGTTTTCAGACTTCCGTCCCAAGAGTCCTTGGCCTCAAGCACTCCAGATAGAGACCTCTGGAGCAACACCATGGGACTCTGCCTACACCCCAGAAGGAAAACCATGCTCAGTGGAGCTGCACAAAACACCCAGATTAGGAGAAACCTGCATGGCCAATGAGGCCACCTCCATTTTCTGAACCCGACCCTGGATACTAATACACATTCCGTTCCTCAGTAAGCCCGGACCTCCAGCCATACACCCACTTAGCTGGCCACAGAGTCAGAAGATAGGAACTGTCATGTCCCAGTCCCTAATGCTAACCCTAGTTTGGGTGTACATGCATCCATACCCAGAGCCTTTCTACCAAATCCCTCCATATGGGGACCCTGAGACGTGCAACAGGACTCCACGTCTCTGCTAGAATGAAATCATACTATTTGGAGGTGTGCAAATACCCCAGAGCAGGAGAAATCTCCATAGCCCCAGCAGGCCACACAAATATTCGGCAACTCTAGTGGACACAAATTCTATTCTAGTCTGAGCGAATGTCTGAAACTCGTCTTAACTTCACATTCTGGGGAGCTCACCTTAGCATCTGCAGATTGGAGATCCATGCCCTAGACTCAAAGCATAAACCTAGCTTGGGTTTTCAGAATTCCATGCCTTGAGTGCTGGAATGCAAATCCTCCAAACTGGGGACTCCTGAGACACACCACCAGACTCTCCCTGCTCTCCAGAAGGAAGCAATGCCCTATCGAGCTGCACAAAAGCCCACAAGAGCTCATCTCAAGAATCTCTCCCTGAACCATACAACAGGAAACTAACTCTCCCCCAGAATAAAACCATAGTATCTGGAGCTGCACAAAACCCCAGAGCAGGAGAAAACTCCATGGCCATTGGAGGCAAAACACACATTCAGCAGCCCTAGTGGACACAAATTCTAGTTTGGTCAAAGTGCATGCCTGACAATTGCCCTACCTTCAGATTCTTGGGAGCTCACCTCAACATCTGCAGATTGGGGATCCATGCCATAATCCCTGACCATACACTAATCAGAATACCATCCCTTGAGTCCTGGAATGCAAGAATTCCTGACTGGGGGCTCCGGAGACACCCCACAGGATTCCATCTACCATCTAGAAGGAAACCATGCCCTATGTAGCTGCACAAAACCCTTAGATGAGGGGAAATGTGCACAGCCCCCGATGTCACCCCACATTTGTTCTCCACCTTGGACTCTAATATGCAGTCTGACACAAACTGAATCCTGTCCTCGAATCAGCCACCTGGACAGGTGGCCTCAGAACTGGCATATCAGACCTCTCATGACCCTAAGCCCTAATCCTAACCCTAGGTTGGGGTTTCAGGCATCCATACCCAGTGCCCTCCTCTTCAATCCCTCCACATGGGGAAAAACTGAGCCACAAACCAGAAATCCTCCTGCTCCCCAGAAGGAAACCTTGCTCTTTGGAGCTATGTAAACCCTCAGAGTTGGAAAAAAACCTGTGTTGCACTTGAGGCCATGCCCATATAGCAGGCACCCTGGACACAAATACCAATTGTGACCCTCAGCTCGAGGCCGATTTTCAACACAGCTCCATGGGTAGCTCACCCCTGGGAAAGAATTTGGAGTCTGCCATGCCAGTACGACCTAATCCTAAACATAGGTGGGGATTTCAGGCATCCATAACCAGTACCCAGTACCGTGCTCTCAAATCCCTCCGAATCCCTTGAGCCATAAAACAGGACACCACCAATTCCGCAGAATAGACCCAACATTTTGGAACTCCCAAAAACCCCAGAGCAGGAGAACACTCTCTGGTCCAATGAGCACACCTCGACATTCGGTGGATCGCATGGACAGAAACTCCACCTTGAGCATAACTCCTGTCATTTGCCTTAACCTCCGATCCTCGGGACCACTTCTTAGTATCTGTAGATTGGACCTGCCATGCCCTAGGACCTAACCCTAACCCTAGCATGGGTTTTCAGTTTTCTATCCAAAGATTCCTTGCCCACAAACCCGCCAGATAGAGAACTCCGGAGTCACACCATGGGACTCTGCCTACCTTCCAGATGGAAACTGTGCTCTTTGGAGCTGAACAAAACCCCCAGATTAGGAGAAATCTGCACGGCCAATGAGGCCACACTCGTTTACGTAACCCAATTATGGAATTTAATACACATTCTGTCCCTCAGCCTGACTCCACGCTCCAGTCAGCCACCCTCGTTGCTGGCGCCAGAGACAGCAGATCAGTCCTGCCTTGCACATAGTCCCCTAAATCTAACCCTAGGTTGGGATTTCAGCCATCCATACCCTCAGCCCTGCTCTCGAATTCCTCCATACAAGGATCCATGAGCTATGCAAGAGGACTCCATTTCTCCCCAAAATGAAACCATAGTATTTGGAGCTGTGCAAAACCCCAGAGCAGTAGAAACCTCTATGGCCCCAGGAGGCCATCCTCATATTTGTTAGCCCTAATGGACACAAATTCTCGTGTGGATGAGTGAATGCCTGACACTCGCGCTGACTTCAGAATCTGGGGAGCTCCCCTTAGCATCTACAGATCGGGGATCTATGCTCTATACCCCAACCATACATCGAGCATACATTTTCAGAATTCCATCCCTTTTGTCCTGGAATGCAAGCCCTCCATATTGGGGAATCTAGAGCCATCCCACAGGACTCTCCTTGCCTTCCAGAAGAAAACCATGCCCTATGTAGCTGCACAAAACCCATAGATCAGGGGAAACTGAAAAACCCCCAGTGCCACCCCACTTTCCTACTCCAACCTGGACACTAATATGCAGACTAAGACAACCTAAGTCCCATCCTCCAATCAGCTGGCCCCAGAGCCAGCAGATCGGACATCCCATGCCCTAGGCCATAGTCTTAACCCTAGGTTGTGGTTTCAGGCATCCATAGCCAGAGCCTTCCACTTGAATCCCTCCACTCAGGGGACCCCTGAGCCACAGAGCAGAAATCCCCCTGCCCCTCGGAAGGAAACCTTGCTTTCTGGATCTACATATAACCCTCAAAGTAGGAGGATTCCATATGTTGCCCCTGAGGCCACGCCCACTTTTGCAAGTCACCCTGCACAGAAACACCCATTGTGACCCTTAGCCTGAGGCCCACATTCAACAAAAATCAATGGGTGCCTCAACCCAGAGCCGGGATATGAGGCCTGCCATGCCACTAGGGCCTAACCCTAAATGTAGGTTGCTTTTTCTGGCATCCATAAGTGGAGCTCTGCTCTGACATCCTCCTATGGGGGACCGCTGAGCCATAAACCAGGACCACCTATCCCCCAGAATAGACCAAACTATTTTGAACTGCACAAAATCCCCACAGTGCGTGAAAAATTCATGGCCCCATGAGGCCAACCTCATGTTTGGCAAGTCACATGGACACAAACTTCAGCCTGAGCAAACTGCTGACACTCGCCTTAACCTCTGATTCCCGGGAGCTCACATCATCATCTGTACATTGGGCCTTCCATTCCCCAGGCTCTAAACCTAAACCTAGCATGGAATTTCAGACTTCCATCTCAAGAGTCCTGGCCTACAAACCCTTCAGATAGAGAACTCTGGAGCCACACCATGGGGCTCTGCCTGCCCTCGGAAGGAAAGCATACTCAATATAGCTACACAAAACCCAAAGTTTAGGAGAAACCTGAATGGCCCATGAGGTTAGCCCCATCAACAGAATCTGATCCTGGACACTAATACATATCCTGTCCCGCACCAGAATCCCAACCTCCAGTCAGCCAACCATGTAGCTGGACCCAGAATCAATAGATCAGACCTCCCATGCCCCTACTTCCTAACACTACTCCTAGGTTGGGTTTTCAGGCATCCATACTGGGAATTGGCTCTCAAATCAATCCATATGGGGGATACCTGAGCCATAAAACAGGACACCACCTATCCCCCAGGTAGAACAATCTATTTGAAAATGTGCAATAACCCCAGGGCAGGTGAAAACTCCATGGCCCCATGAGGCCATCCACACATTCAGTGGATTGATTGGACACAATCTCCAACCTGAATGACCTCTGGATACTCGCCTTAACATCAGATTCCAGGGATCTCTCCTCAGCGTCTCTAGATTGGGCCTACCATAACCTAGGACCTAACCCTAATCCTAGCATGGGTTTTTAGACTTCCATCCCGAGAGTCATGGCTCACAAGCTCTTCAGATAGAGAACTCCAGAGCCATGCCATAGGACTCTGCCTGTCCTTGGAAGGAAACCATGCTCAATATAAATACACAAAACCCCCAGATTTTGAGAAACCTGTATGGTCCAGGAGGGCAATCCTATCTATGGAACCCAGCCCTGTACACTAATACACCTTCTGTCCTTCAGGCAGGGTCCCGACCACCAGCTGGCCAACTACATAGCTGGACCCACAGTCAGCAGATGAGACCTCACATTCCTCTAGTTCCTAATGCTAACCCGAGGTTGGGTTTTCAGGCAACCATACAAAGAACCTTGTTCTCGAATCCCTCCATATGGGCACCCCTGAACCATACAAGAGTACTCCACCTCTCCCCCAGATTGAAAAATACTATTTGGACATGCACAAAATCCCAGATCAGGAGAAAACTCCTTGGCCCCAGGATGCTACCCACACATTCGGCAGCCCTAGTAGACACATTCTAGTCTGGTCTGAGTGAATGCTTGACACTCGCCCTAACTTCAGAATCTGGGGAACTTGCCTCAGCATCTGCAGATCGGGGATCCATGCCACACATCCTTACCATACACCAAGCTTGGGTTTTAAGAATTCCATCCCTTGAGTTCTGGAATGAAAACCCTCCAGATCTGAGACACCAGAGCCACCCCACAGGACTCTCCCTGCCCTGCAGAGGAAACCGTGATCTATTTTGCTGCACAGAACCCCTAGATTAGGGGAAATGTGTAAGGACTGCAACGCCACCCCATTTTCATATGCCACCCTTTACACCAATACGCAGTCTGACACAACCTGAGTTCCATCCTCCAATCAGCCCCTGAGACAGCTGGTCCCAGAACCAGGAGATCTGACCTGACATACCACTAGGCCATAATCCTAACCCTAGATTGGGTTTTCAGGCATCCATACCCAGAGCCCTCCTGATGAATCCCTCCAAACATGGGGTCCCTGAACCACAAAACAGAACTCGTCCTGCCCCCCAGAATGAAGCCTTGCTTTTTGGAGCTTTGTAAAACCCTCAGAATTGGAAGTAACCTGCATTACCCAGGACCACGCCTAATTTTGTAGGCCACAAAGGACGCAAACACGCCAACCTTAACATAATTTTCAACACTGTCCCATGGTTTGCTCACCCCAGAACCAGGATATAAGGCCGGCCATGCCACTAGGACATAATTCTAAACGTAAGTTGGGTTTTCATGCATCAATAACTGGTACGCTACTCTCAAATCCCTACATATGGGGGATCACTGAGCCATAAAGCAGGACACCACCTATCACCCAGAATAGACCAAACTATTTGGAACTGAGAAAAAAATCCCAGAGGGGTAGAAAAGTCCGTGGACCCATGAAGCCACCCCTACATTTGGCGGATGGTATGGACTCAAACTCCAGCCTGAGTGTATGTCCTGACACTCGCCTTAACTTCAGATCCCTGGGAGCAAGCTGCAGAGTGTGTATATTGGACCTCCCAAGCCTTGCGCCCTAACCTTAATGCTAGCCTGGGTTTTCAGACGTCCCTCTGAAGAGTCATGGCCCAAAAGCCCTTCAGATAGAGAAATCCAAAGCCACACAATGGGACTGAACCTACCCTCCAGAAGGAAGCCGTGCTCAATGGAGCTGCACAAAAACCCCATATTAGGAGAAACTTGCATTGAGGCCAACCCGATTTACGGACATGACCTTGGATCCTAATTCACATTCTGTCCTCACCTCTGCCCCGACTTTCAGTCATCCACTCATGTATTTGGCCAGAGAGTCAGCAGATTAGACCTGCGATAATCCTAGTCCCTAAATCTAACCCCAGGTTGAGTTTTCATGCATCCATACCCAGAGCCCTGCTCTCAAATCCCTCCATATGGGGACTCCGGAGACATAGAACAGGAGTCCACCTCTCCCCAAGAATTTTACCATACTATTTGGAGCTGTGCAAATCCCCCAGCAGGAGAAACTTCCATTGCCCCAGGAGGCCACCCACATATTCGGTACCCCTAGTGGACACAAATTCTAGTCTGTTCTATTCCTAATTCATGGTTGGGGTTTCAGGCATCCATACCCAGAGACTTCCTCTCGAATCCCTCCACATGGGGGACTGCTGAGCCACTAAACATAATTCCTCCTGCCCCCAGGAGTAACCTTGCTTTTTGGAGCTATGCAAAACACTCAGATTTGTAATAAACTTGCATTGCCCCTGAGGCCACACCCACTTTTGCAGGCCGCCCTGGACACAAACACACATTGTCATCCCTAGCCTCAGCCCCATTTTCAACACAGAGCCAAGGGTACATCACCACAGAGCCAGGATATAAGGCCTGCCATACCTCTAGGACCTAACACTAAATGCAGGTTGGGGGTTCAGGCATCCATACCAGGAGCTCTGCTCTCAAATCCCTCCATATGAGGGACGCTTGAGCCATAAAACAAGACACCACCTATCTCCCAGAATAGAATAAACTATTGGAACTGCCCAAATCCCCAGAGCAGGAGAAAACTCGGTGGCCCCCTGAGGACACTTTCACATTTGGTGGACTGCATTGACACAAACTCCAGCCTTAGTGACCTCCTGACACTTGCCTTAACCTCGGATCCCTGGGAGCTCGCCTCAGTGTGTGTAGATTTGGACTGGCATGCCCTATGCTCTAACTCTACTGCTAGATTGGGTTTTCAGATTTCCATCCCAAGAGTCCTGGCCCACAAGCCCTCCAGATAGAGACCTCCAGAGCCACACCATAGGACTCTACCCACAACCCCCAGAATAGGTGAAAGCTACATAGCCTGTGAGGCAACTACCATTTACAGAACCAACCCTGCATCTTAACACTAATTCTGTCGCACAGCCTGAGCCTGACCACCGGGCATTCAGACACGTACCTGGCCCCAGAGTCACCAGATCGGACCTGCCATGCTACTAGTCCCTAATGCTAACACTAGGTTGGGTTTTGAGGCATCCATACCCAGAGCCCTTCTCTTGATACTCTCCCTATGTGTAACCCTGAGGCATACAACCAGACTCCACCTCTTCCCCAGAATTAGATCACACTATTTAGAGCTGTGGAAATCCCACAGCATGAGAAACCTCTATTGCCCCAAGAGGCCACACACACATTCTGCATCCCTACGGGACACAAATTCTAGTCTGGTCTGCTGAATGCCTGACACTCTACCTAACGTCATTTTCTGGGGAGCTCGCCTCAGCATGTGCAGATCGGGGTTCCATGCCCTAAACCCTAACCATAAACCGAGCTTGGGTCTTCAGAATTCCATTAGTTGAGTCGTGGAATGCAGGCACTCCTGATTGGTGATGCTGGAGCCACCCCAGAGGACTCTCGCTGCTGCAAAAGGGAAACCAAGCCAGATGGAGCTGCAAAAAAAACGTAGATCAGGGAAATGTGCACGGCCATGATGCCACACCAATTTCATTCTCCACCCTGGACACTAATACGAAGTCTGATAAAACCTGAGTCATGTCGTCCTATGAGCCACCAGGACAGCTGACCCCAGAGTCAGCAGATAGTAACTTCCATTTCCTTGGCCCTAATCCTAACACTAGGTTGTGGTTTCAGGCATCCACAACCAGAGCCCTAGCCATGGGGTTTCAGGCATCCACAACCAGAGCCCTAGCCATGAAAACATCCACCTGGAGGATCCCTGATATACAAAACAGAACTCCTCCTGCCCCCCAGACCAAAACTTTGCTTTTTGGAGCTATGTAAAACCCTGAGAGTTTGAAGAAACCCGCGATGCCACTGAGGCCATGCCCAAGTCACAGGTTGCTGGACACAAACGCTCATTGTGATCTTCCTCCTGAGCCCCATTTTCAACACAACCCAGTGGGTAGTTCACCACAGAGTCAGGATATAAGGCCTGCCATGCCACTTGGAGCTAACCCTAAATGTTGGTTGGTTATTCCGACATCCATACCCAGAGCCCTGCTATCAAATCCCTCCCTATGGGGGACCCCTGAGCCAGGAAAGAGGACACCACCTACCTCCCAGTATAGCCTGAACTTTGGAGCTTTACAAAAACCCCACAGCAGGAGAACACTCCATGGCCCCATGAGGCCACCCTCACATTTAGGGGATCATATGGACACAAACTCCAGCCTGAGTGACCTCCTGACACCAGCCTTTACCTCATATCCCCGGGAGCTTGCCTCAGCGTCTGTAGATTGGGCCTGCCATGCCCTATGCCCTTATTGTGACTATAGCTTGGGTTTTCAGACTTCTGTCCCAAGAGTCCTCCCTGCAATCACTAAAGATAGTGAACTCTGGATCCACAACATGGGACACTGCCTAACCTCCAGAAGGAAACTGTGCTCAATGGAGTTGCACAGAACCCCCAGATTAGGAGAAACCTGCAGGCCAATGAGGCCACCCCCATTTACGAATCCAGACCCTGGACCCTAATAAACATTCTGTCTCTCAGCCTGAGACCTGACCTCCAGTCAGCCCACGTAGCTGGCCCCAAAGTCAGCAGATTGGATCTCCCAGCACCTAGTCCCGAATGCTAAACCTAGGTTGGTTTTTCAGGCATCCATACCCAGAGACCTTCCCTCAAATCCCTCCATATGGTGACCCCTGAGCGAAAGAAATCATACTATATGTAGCTGCACAAATCCCCCAGCAGGAGATGACTCCATGGCACCAGGAGGCCACCCACATTTTTGGCAGCCTTAGTGGACACAAATTCTAGTCTGGTCTGAGCGAATGCCTGACATTAGCTCTATCTTCAAATTCTTGGGAGCTCACCTCAGCATCTGCAGATCAGTGATCCATGCCCTTCACCGTAAACATACAGTGAGCTTGGGTATTCAGAATTCCATCCCTTGATTCCTGGAATCAATCCCTCAAGAACAGGGGCTCTGGAACCACAACACAGGAGTCTCCCTGCCTTCCAAAAGGAAACCATGCCCTATGGTGCTGCACAAAACCCCTCTATCAGGGAAAACGTGCACAGCCCCTGATGCCACCCCACTTACCTTCTCCAGCATGGACACTAATACGAAGTCTGATAGAACCTTAGTCCCATCCTCCAATCAGCCACTGGGTCAGCTGGCCCCAGAGGGTACAGATTGGATCTGCCATGCCCCAGGCCCTAATTGAAACCCTAGCTTGGGGTTTCAGGCATCCATACCCTAGCCCTCTTCTCAAATATCTCCATATGGGGTACTCCTGAGCCACAAAATAGATGTCCTCCTGCCCTCCAGAATGAAAACTTGCTTTTTGCAGCTATGTAAAAACCTCAAAGTTGGAAGAAACCTGCATGCCCCTGAGCCCACACGCACTTTTGCAGGTGGTTCTGGACAGAAACACCCATTGTGATCCTTAGCCTGAGCCCCATTTTCTACACAGCCCCATGGGTATCTCACCCCATAGCCAGGATATAAGGACTACCATGCCACTTGTTCCTAACCCTAAACATAGGTTGTGTTTTCGGACATCCATAACTGCATCCCTGCTTTCAAGTCCCTCCATACGGGGGACCCCTGAGTCATAAAACAGGACAGCACATATCGCCCAGAATACACCAAACTATTTGCTACTGCACAAACACCCAAAAGCAGGAGAAAACTCCTTGGCCCCATGAGGTCACTCAAACATTCCGGGGATCCCATGGACACAAATTTCAGCCTGAGTGACCTCCTGACACTCACCTTAACCTCAGATCCCTGGGAGTTCTCAGAATATGTAGAATGGGACTGCCATGCCCTAGGTCCTAACTTTAAACTGGCTTGGGTTTTCAGACTTTCGCCCAAGAGCACTGGCCCACAAGCCCTCCAGATAGAGAAATGCCTAGTCACACCATGGGATACTGCCAACCCTACAGAAGGAAACCGTGCTCAATGGAGCTGCACAAAACCCACAGAGTAGGAGAAACCTGCAGGCCAATGAGTCGACCCCCATTTACAGAACCCGACCCCGGACCCTAATGCACACTCTGTCCCATAGCATGAGTCTGGTCCTCGAGTCAGCCACCTACATAGCTGGCCCCAGAGTCAGCAGATCGTCCTGCCATGCCCATTGTCCCTAATGCTAAAACTAGGTTGGGTTGTTAGGCATCCATACACAGAGCCCTGTTCTGAAATCCCTCCATACGGGTTACCCCTGAGTCATACAACAGGATTCCACTTCTCACCTAGAATGAAATCATACTATTTAGAGCTGTGCAAATCCCTAGCAGGAGATATGTCCATGACCCACAGGAGGACACCCACTCATTCTACAGTCCTAGTGCACAGAAATACTAGTCTGGTTTGAGCGAATGTATGCCACTTGACCTAACTTCAGAATCTGGGGAGCTCTGCTCAGCATCCGCAAATAGGGGATCCATGCCCTACATCCTAACCATAAACTGAGCTTGGATTATCTGAATTCCATCCCTTGAATCCTTGAATGCAGGCCCTCCAGATTTGGGACTCGGGAGCCACCCCATGGGAGTCTCCTGCCTACAAAAGGAAACCGTGCCCTACGGAGCTGCACAAAACCCTAGATCAGAGCAAATATGCACTGCCCCTGATGCCACCCCACTTTCATACACCACACTGGACACTAATACGCAGTCTGACGCAACTTGTGTCCCAATCTATAATCAGCCACCAGGACAGCTGGCTCCAGAGCCAACAGATCGGTCATGCCATGTCCCTAGGACATAATCTTATCACTCAGTTAGGATTTCAGGCATCAATACCCAGAACGCTGCTCTCGAATCCCTCAATATGGGGTACCCCAGAGCCATAAAATAGGACACCAACCATAGCCCATAATAAACCAAGCTATTTGGAAGTGCGAAATCCCCAGAGTGGGAGGAAACTCCATGCCACCATGAGGCCACCTATGAGTTGAGCAGAACTCATGGACACAAACTCCAGCCTGTACGACATCCAAACATTCACCTTCACCTGAGATCCCAGGGAGCTTGCCTCAGCTTCTGTAGCTTGGGCCTGCCATGCCCTAGGCCATAGCCCTAGCCCTAGATTGGATTCTAAGACTTCTATCCTCAAAGACCTGGTCCACAAGCCCTCCACATAGGGAACACTGAGCCACAGCACAGGACTGTGTCTGCCCTCTTAAAGGAAAATGTGCCTTTTTGAGCTCCATGAAAACCCCTTATTAGAAGAAATATGCAAAAAAGCCCGAAGCCACCCCATTGATGGAAGGTGGCCTTGGACACTAAAACACATTCTGTCCTCAAACAGAGCACTGACCTCCAGTCAGGCACCAAGTAGCTGGTGCCAGTGCTAATACTTTGGACTTTCCATGCCCCTAGGCCCTACCATGAACCCTAGGTTGAGTTTTCAGACATACATACCCAGGCCCAGCTCTTGAATCCCTCCATATGGTAGACCCTAGAGCCATACACAGGACTCCACCTTCCCACATAATGAAGCCATATTATTTGGAGCTCCGCAAAACCCCCAGAGCAAGAAAAACTCCATGGCTGAGGAGGCCACTCATACATACGGCGGCCCTAATGGACACACATTCTAGTCTGAGCGAGTGCCTGACACTCGCCTTAACTTCAGAAACTGGAACGTCCCCTCAGTATCTCCAGATCGGATATCCATGCCCTAGACACTAACCAGAAACCTATCTTGGGGTTCAGACTTCCGTCCCCATAGTCCTGGAATATAAATCCTCCAGATTGGGGACTTCGTAGTCACACCAGACTCTCCCTGCCACACAGATAGAAAACGTGCCCTATGGAACTGCAAAAAACCCCTAGATTAGGGGAAACATGCACTGCCCCCAATGCCACCCAGGTACATATACAACGCTGCATACTAATGCACAGTCTGACACACCTGAGTCCCATGCCCCAAGCAGTCACTGAAACAGCTGGCCCCAGAGCCAGGAGATCAGACCTGCCATGCCCCTAGGCCCTTACATTAAACCTATGTTAGGTATTCAGGCATCCATACCCAGAGCCCTTCTCTCGAATGTCTCCACATGGAGGACACCATAGCCACAAAACAGAACTCCTCCTGCCCCCCAGAAGGAAAACTTGATTTTTGGACGTATGGAAAACCCTCAGAGATGGCAGAAACATGTATTGCCCCTGAAGTTACGCCCACTTTTGCAGGCCATCCTGGACACAAACACCCATTGTGACCCTTTGCCTGAGCCGCATTTTCAACAAACCCGCATGAGTATTCTGCCACAGAGCCAGGAAATAAGGCCTTCTATGTCACTAGGACTAAATCCAAAACCTAGGCTGGGTTTTCAGGCATCAATACCCAGAACCCTGCTCTGAAATCCCTCCATATGTGGCAACCCTGATTCATAAAGCGACACAGAACCTATCCCCCAGAGTAGACCAAGCTACTTTGAACTGCACAAAATCCCCCATGCGGGACAAAGTTCCTTGTCCCCATGAGGTTAAATCTACATCCGGCAGGTTTCATCAACACAAACTCCAGCCTGGGCAACATCCTGATACTTGCCTTAACCTAAGATTCCCTGGAGTTTGCCTCAGGGACCGAACATTGGGTCTGCCATGCCTTAGGCCCTAACCCTAGCCTTTGCTTGGTTCTCAGGCCTCTGACCAGAGAGTTCTGGTCGACAAGCCCTCCAGATATGGTATACCTGAGTCACAGCACAGGACTCTTCCTGACCTCCAGAAGAAAAACGTGCTCTACGGAGTTGCACTCTACCCATAGATTAGGAGGAGGCTGCTCAAAAAACCAAAGCCACACTCCTTTATGGAAGCTGGCCCTGCACACTCAAATACATTCGTCCCTCAACCTGTGCCCCAACCTCCAGTCACACATACATGTAGCTGGAGCCAGAGTCAGCAGATGGGACATCCTATGCCCCATGCCCTAAGCCTAACCCCAGGTTGTGTTTTCAGGCATCCATAACCAGAGCCCTACTCTGGAATCCCCCCATTTGGAGGACCCTAGAGCCATTCAACAGGACTCCACCTCTCTTCCAGATTGAAACCATACTACTTGGAGCTGTGCAAAGCCTTCTGAGCGGGAGAAACCTCCATAACCCAGCAGGACACACACACATTCGGCGGCCCTATGACACAAATTCTAGTGTGAGTGAATGCCTGACACTCCCTCAATTCAGCATCTGGTGACCTTGCCTCAGCATCTGCAGACCTGAGACCCATGCCATAGACTGCACACATAAACCTAGCTTGGCTTTTCAGATATCGGTCCCCAGAGTCCTGGAACACAAGCCCTCCAGATTGGGGGCTCAGGAGCCTCACCACTGGATGATCACTGCTCTCCAGATTGAAACCATGCCTTATGGAGCTGCATAAAACCCCTAGATTAGGGGAAACATACAGGGCCCCCAATGCCAATTCACTTTCCTATGCCACCCTGGATACTAATGTGCAGGAGAGCACAACCTGAGTCCCGACCACCAATCAGCTATGAAGGCAGCTAGACCCAGAAGCAGTGGATCAGACCTGCCATGCCCCTAGGCCGAAATCCTAACCCTACTTTGACTTTTCATGCATCCATACACAGAGCTCTTCTCTGCAATCCCTCCACATGGGGGGACACCTGATCCATAAAACCAATCTCCTCCTGTCCCCAGAGGGAAACTTTGATTTTTGGAGCTATGCAAAAGCCTCAGAGACAAAGAAATCTACTTGGCCCCTGAGGCCTTGCTCACTTTGGCAGGCCGCCATTGGCACAATCATACATTGTGACCCCTAGCCTGAGCCCTATTTGGAACTTAGCCCCAAGAGTACCTCGGCCCAGAGTCAGGCCTTAAGGCCTGCCATGCCTCTAGGACCTAATCCTAAACCTCAGTCGGGTTTTCAGACATCAGAACCTGGATCACTGCTCTCTAATTCCTTGATATGGAGGACTCCTGATCCCTAAGACAGGACAACATCTACAGCAAAGAATAAACTAAGCTAATTGGAACGTGAAATCTCCAGAGTGGGAGGAAACCCCATGCCACCATGAGGCCACTATGAGTTGGGCGGAACTCATGGGCACAAACTCCAGCCTGTGCGACATCCTGACAGTTTAGAAACTGGGGAACCAACAAATTGGGCCTGCCATGCCCCTAGGCCCTAATCCTAACCCTAGGTTGGAGTTTCAGGCATCCATACCCAGAGCCCTCTTCTCGAATACCTCCACAAGGGGGACCCCTGAGCCACAAAACAGAACTCTCCCTGCCCATAGGAGGAAACTTTGCTTTTTCAGCTATGTAAAACCCTCAAGGTTGGAAGAAACCTGCATTGCCCCTAAGATCACACACATTTTTGCAGGTCACTATGGACACAAATACCCACAGTTACCCTTAGCATGAGCCCATTTTCAACACAGCCCCATGGGTAGCTATTAGGAGATCCAGGATATAGGCCTGCCATACCACTAGGACCTAATCCTAAACATTGGTGGGGTCTTCAGACATCCATACTGGTAACCCAGCTCTCCAATCCCTCCGTATGGGGGAACCATGTGCCATCCAACAGGACACCGCCTACCCCACAGAATAGACCCAACTACTTGGAACTGTGCAAAAATCCCAGAGCTGGAGCAAATTCCATGTCCCCTGGAGGCCATCCCCACATTTGGTGGATCGCATGGACACCAACTCCAGCCTGAGTGACATCCTGACACTTGCATAAACCTAGATTCCCTGGAGTTTGCCTCAGCGTCTATATGTTGGGCCTGCCATGCCCTAGGCACTCACCTTAGCCCTAGCTTGATTCTCAGGCCTCCGTCCAGAGAGTCCTGGTCCACAAGCCCTCCATATAAGGTACACTAGAGTCTCAGCACAGGACTCTTCCTGCCCTCCAGAAGGAAAACGTGCCCTATGGAGCTGCATGCAACCAAAAGATTAGGAGAAAGGTGCAAGAAACCCCACAGCCACCCTCACTTATGGAAACTGGCCCTGGACACGAAAATACATTCTGTCCCTCAACCTGAGCCCCGACCTCCAGTCAGCCACTGACGTGGCTGGCGAGAGAGTCAGCAGATCCGACTGGCCATTCCTCTAGGCACGAATCACAACAATTCGTCTGGTATTCAGTCATCGATACCCAGAGTCCTCTCAAATCCCTCTACATGGTAAACCCAGAGCAACAAAACAGAATACCTCTTGCCCCCCAGAATTCTGAAATTATGTGAGTCCCTCATAGTTGGGTGAAACCTCCATTGCCTGTGAGGGCACACACATTATTACTTGCCGCCTGGGACACAAATACCCCTTTTGACCCTCAGACTGAGCCCCATTTTCAACACAGCCCCATGGATAGCTCGGCCCAGAGCCAAGATCTAAGTCCTGAGATGCCACTAGGACCTAATCCTAATAGTTTGGGTTTTCAGGCATCCATACACAGAGACCTGCTCTCAAATCCTCCATATGGGGGACCCCTGAGCCATAAAACAAGACAGGACCTCTTCCCCAGCATAGACCAAGCTATTTTTTAAATATGCAAAAATCCCAGAGCGGGAGAAATCTCTGTGTCCCCATGAGGCCACTCCCAGATTCGATGGATCTCATGCACACAAACTCCAGCCTGAGAGACCTCCTGACACTCGCCTTAACCTCAGATACTGGTAAGTATGCCTCAGAGACTCTAGCTTAGCCTTGCCATGTCCTAGGCCCTGACCATACCCCTAGATCGGCTTTTCAGATTTCTGTTCTCACAGTCATGGTCTACAATCACTCCAGAAAGGGAACACTGGAGCCAAATCACAAGACCCTGCCTGCCCTCCAGATGGAAAACGTGTCCCATGGAACTACACACAACCCCCAGATTAGGAGAAAGCTGCACGATACCCCTAAGACAACCATGATTGTGGAAGCTGACCCTGGACGCTATTAAATATTCTGTCCCTTAACTTGAGCAGCGACCT